>VZTF01007339.1:111323-259281 GCA_013397755.1 Cnemophilus loriae
TTCCCTTTCCCTTTCCCTTTCCCTTTCCCTGCTTTCGCTTTCTGCTTTCTCTTTCTGCTTTCTGTCTTTCTCTTTTTTTTTTTCTTTTTTATTCTTCTAACATCCTGAATTGAAAATATCATCTTTTGTGATTTGATACAAAAATGAGAGGAAGAGCACAGATATGGCTGTGGAAGATAAAAGGGGAAAACATTTGCTTTTTAACTTCTTCCCCTGGCAAGAGCACAGCGGTGCATTAAGTCTTCTCACTGATTTCTCAGTTTCAACCAAATGTGACAGGAGGAATACCATCTCATTGATGGATTTTTGCTATAGAAATGCAAATTTTCACTAGAGGAAAACAATTGCATACTATCAACTGGGTGGGGCGGTCACAAGTATGTCTCTTGGACTCATTTCAAAACAGTATTGGACCCATTGGAAATCACCTCCAAACTATCCTTCTGCAAAATAAACAACAAAGTCAAGAATGTGAGATACTTATCTAAGTGCTTATTCTTACTTTTCTGGGGGGAAAAAAAGGTCAAACATTTACTTACAAAATCATATCCAGTAGAAGCTTCAGCAAGTTCAGTATCTTATTAAAAACTTGCAAGTAATAGCAGAGAAACTAATTAAAGCCTAAGGGATACAGAAATCACTGTGTATAAATATGTAATTAGCAAAAGTGTTTTGAAATATCCCAGTAATGCATCATGTTTCCCTTGTAATTACAAAAATTTCACAAAAGCAACAGCAATATAGCTAATATTCCTGTACTGTACTTTTAAAGTTAAAAATGTTGATATCAAATGAAAATGACAATGCCTCCTCCATTCTATCTTTTGCAAGAGGAAGTTGGATATTAATCTCATATCCTGCTTCTCTCCGTGTCACTTATTTAAAAGCTAATACTGTGAGAATCACAAATTAGAAATTTAAAAAAAAATCATTATCATCATAAAATTGCAGGTATGTTTTCTGAGAAAAAAATTATAATATTTTTATAAATGAAAGCAGCAAAATGCAAATTTTAAGCATGATTTAGAACCTGAAATAAATACTCAGCAAGAAGAAAGTCGTGATCCATGTTCACCAGTGAAAAGAGAAATGTAGAAATTATGTTGCACTGTGCCTACTTAAATACATGGCACGCCCAAAAGTCAGTGTATACAAATTTAAGATGAGCAAAAAAAAAAAGAAAACAACAAACCAAGCAGAAGAGTCCTTCTTCCAATTTAGAAATTGATATAGTATAATTTAAATATGTTTCCCTATTGAAGAAAAAGGTCACTGACTATTGGCTGAAACTTAACTCGCAGGCAGTGGTAAGTTACACACCCTTTCGTGCCTTAGTGTCCAAATCAGAGTCCTCTCACAGCTGCTGTGGCTCCAGGCTGGCTCAAACACAAGGGACTTTGAAGTAATGCAGTCCCAAACCCGCCTAAAGTCTAGCCACTGTTGCAGCATGTGCCAGACTCAGAAACTGATGGGAGCTAGGGTTCCAATAATACAGACACCAGCTTTGGATACATTCCTGATGCTACAGGAGATTTTATTGACTTGCATCCTACCTCTATAAAATTCTTATTCAGCTAACTCCTACAAAATTCTGAAGATTTAAGATTCGTGTTACTGATACGTCACAAATTGAAAGCTGGCGAAAGATGACATATTGCACCATCAGAGAACTGAAGCACCAGTACTTTGAAACCACATATATTTTACAGATTACACTCTGAATTCAGTCCAGGAATGCATCAAAGTCCATTAAAAGCAAAATATTTCTCTGTATGGATTTTTCTAATCTTGTCTCAAGACAGGAAATTTAATGACTGTCAGAGATGTTGTATAAAATATTTTGTATGTGGTAAAATGGGACAACTAAATATATACTACTGATAAAAATGAAATTAAATCTTACTTCTTTTTAGCTTTTTCCTTCTTCACCGATAGATTTTGGATTTGGAAGCTCTAGGTTCACCTATCAAATTCTGGCATAATCAATCTCTTCAACCTCATGGGAGTTTTGTTCGATTCAATTCGCTGATGCTCATTAAGTTTTCCACTTTCTGTAATTCATGGAAAGAAAAAAGTAGAAACGGGAAAACTTGGAACTGTCTACTGTACCTGAGGAGAAAAAATACTAGGCTAAAGGCCTTACAACCATGAAACAGTATTAAAAATACTTCCCACATTCAGGCCACAATTCTTATACATCTTTTGTCTTTGGGGCATTTTGACCCACACTTGCAACCCTGAAAGAGTAGAATTTGAACAGCTTGAGAAGCCACCTGGTTCCAAAGCTGATTCACCCCTAACTTTCCATTAAATACTGTTCACATGAACTTGAACATGTCTGCTGAAAATAATCTCTCCAAGGAAATACCATACCATAGTGTCCATGGCCTTCTGTTGATTGTCTGAAAGAACAGCTCAGACAAGGACCCACAAGCTGGGTGTTCGCTGAAAGAAACTTGTTCTTTCACACTAGAGTTTATCCCTTTGAATAGTCTATGCCCGTAGATCTTTCCAATGATCTAAAGGGGCCCCACAGGCTTACACAAACAGGGTTGCCCTGAAACTACTCAGAAACTACATTTAGAACCAATAGCTGCATTCTGAATTTGCCTAAATTTGCAAAAAAATTTCTCCTTGTAGTATCAGTAGTTCGAATTATATATAAGGAGAATCAAACTCCGTTCTAATTTATTGAATTAACTGATATCCCCAGTTTCAAATGCAGTGGGAATACGGGGACAGTGCAATTACTAAAAAGAAAAAAGTATTTTCTAAAGCATAAAAAGTGAGGCTCTGTAAATCTGAAGCTTATTTTTGAAATTATTAAGTCAGGAGACAATGAACAAAATAGTTTCATGAATTTTGGTAGAAGTCCATGAATTGGGATTTTAGCATATCACTTCTAGTTCAGGTCTATTCCTAGGTGAAATTTATCAGGGGATATTGAATATTTCAATGAGCTGAAAAAAGACAAAAGCTCTCAATAGAATTTACATTTAGCCTGGATGCCAAGTGCACATTACCATGTTTTATCTTTTTGACACGAGTGAGATGTTTCACAGGAATACCATTCTCAGATGACTGCAATATTTCCACATAACTTTAAGAAGGAGAAAGAGGAATTAAAATTTCATAGTGCATTTACATGTCTTGTTGAATACTTTCTTTTCTTTTTAAAAGACAATATTTTAATAGAGCAAAGAATTATATTCTTTTCTCATGAAGCAGACCTGCTAATCTTCTCCTTCATATTTCATATTTGTATTTCTAAAAGAAACACAGTAGAAAATATTTTTCCATGTAAATCACAAGATTTTTCTTTTTTTTTCTTTTTTCTTTTTTTCTTTTTTCTTTTTTTCTTTTTTCTTTTTTTCTTTTTTTCCTTTTCTTTTTTCTTTTAATAAAATCTATGAAAGTAATAATAAGGGTATTTAATCTCTTACTGTGTTGTTGAAGTCTCTGGATATCAGTTTGAAACACACTTTATGTCACACCAATTTTTTTTGTATCATGTGGTTATTTCTGCTATATTGTGAAATTCAGATGTATAACACGAATCTAAGTAATAAATATGGCATGACCTTAGTGGAATGAAGGTTTTATGCCTCTTGCAGAACTGTGAACAAAAAATACTTAATCAGATACTTGTATCTAATTGCAAATCTAATATTAGTACTGGTTGAAAGAAAATATTTAAATGCATTATATATAAGAATACTCGATATTTTTCTCTGCAAAATAACTTCCTAGGAGAAAAATAATCAAGGTTTTAAAAAAATATGATAATTACTCTATATAATACGTAAAAATGTGTGCCATGTCCTCTTGTCTTTTGTCTACTGACATATCTGAGATGCAACTCTTATTCACTAGTTTTTGTTGACATTACAGAAAAATACTGTTTTACTTTTCTGGTATTTCAGTGAAAACCTGAAAGAAGTTTCAGTAAGAAGCAAGATTAGTCACTTATTAATCAAACAACATATTAAGGGATCTCCAGAAGTCAGGAAGAAATCTCAGCTGCTACACTGTGTGCCACATCCTCTCTGACTATGCTCTTGCAAAATCCTGCAACATTACCAGAAACAGCTGGGGCCTCCCTTGTGAAAATCTAATCACCTTACATGACTAACAGTAGGGAAAAATGTGTTAGGTAAGTTCTCCGTGAAAAGATAATCTAATTTGTTTTAGAAACCCTTATTAAATTTAAATGCTTTAATTTAAGTCAGTTAAATATCATTAAAACAGGCTTTAACTTGAAGTCCCTAAATTCAGAAAGGAAGAATGAGAACTAACAGTTTTCTCTATCTGAAAGGCATGGTAAGGAACTGTGAATTCTGAAATATGAATATCAGCAACTGCATTTCATATTTGTGATGTACAGTGGCGTTGCCATCTGCCAAGGTAATTCTGCTTGCCATCAGCATAGCTAAGAACTGTGGTTTGTAACAAGTGCAAAGTCTTATCTGCTGCACTCCAAGACTTTTTTGCTTTCCCATTATTAATTCCTGACTACATTTTTCCATGGTGTTTTTAGATAATGGTGTTCAAAATTATTTGCTGACCCTTTTAGAAAGCTGTTTCATTTCAGATGCACTTAGTTCACAGTACTTTGTTATTCATGCTCCTTTATGTTTCAACAATTTTCTTGAAGTATAATACTGTTTATTGCTTGCTGAGCATTTAAGCATTTACTTTCAGAAAATCCTTAAGCTTAGTAAAGGAATCCTCTTCATAATGTATTCAGTTATCACTGATAAGGACAACAATAGAAACCCAATATAAGAAGTTTATAAAATAGCACGAAGCAATTGCAAGAGAGTCTAGAGAGCTTCAGAGTAATTGGGTAACAATGACTTTAAAATAATGAGAAAGAAGGAAGGAAAGAAGAAAAGAAGAAAAGAATGAAGGAGAGAAAGAAGCAAGGAAAGAAGGAAGGAAAGAAAGGAAAGAAAGTGAGAAGGAGAGAAAGAGAGAAAGAGAGAAAGAAAGAAAGACAAAGAAAGAAAGAGAGGTAGGTTGAAGTACTTACATGCTTAGTGAAGGAGATTAGAAAAACTAGAAAATTCTCTTTCATAAGTGGAACATAAAACCCATCAAAGAATTATGAAGCTATAAGACTACACAAAAAGATTTAATGAGCAGCTAGATATATGCATTAAAAATAATATTAAAAACTTCTTCCAGCACATCAGAAATAGAAGGTTTTAAAGAGAGGTGATAGGATTGACAGATGATCATCTCAAAAATAGAACATTAAAGGAAAGATAGAACATAACAGAAATGCTAGATGAATTATTCTTACTAACATCCACAGCAAATGAGATTAGGGAGATTCCTACTCCACATTTCTGTCTTTATAGAGTAGGGTATAATAAAATAACACACACTGATGTGTTAGCAGTATACTTTTAGAGCATATCAATAAAAGGCATAAAGCTAAGTTATTTCCAACAAAAGTTCTGAAATAAATCAGATATGGAATTACCAAACTGTTTGCTGGTGTATCAACTATCACCTAGATTTGTCTTATTTTCAGATGATAGAGAGGAGACAAGTAAGAAAATAATTTTTAGGAAATGTTTCAGTGTGGATGTGAAGAACAGACTGGTGGGGAAAACAAGCAAATTTGGTTTATGATATAATGCAAAACAGATTTTTTTTTTTATAGATGGAGAAACAGAAGATATGGGAAGAACCAATACTGATTTTTATATCAAGAAGTCACGTTTTAATAGTCTTTCAGAGTTCTCTAAAGTAGTTACAATGCATTCAGATAAGCCTGATATTGATAGAATGAGCTTGGATTTTCAAAAACTTTTGACTTTTGAAGTTACTCTCATAAGACACTTCAGAAAATTAATCTATTTCAAGAATTATTAGATGTAAAATGTATTACCTTCTCACAGACTAGTAACTGTTGCAGGAAACAAAAGGAAAGAATGGACAAATGTGATAAAAAGAAGTTTATCTGCACCGAAAATTGTCCTGTTCATCATACCTGTAAAATTATGTTAAAAAATAGGACAAATAGCAAAGATAGTTCTACTATTACAACAGAAAGTGTGTTCTAATATTACGTTTTCAAAGTAATCAAAATTAAAATAATTTATGATAAAATGAGCAGATGAGAAGAAATTGACATGAATTCTAATTATAGATATATGTAAAGAAAGCACTTTTAGCTGTTCTTACCGCTGTGATGGACTTTAAAACTTCATTTGTACATTTAAGCTTATATTGCCATAGCTAGGGAAAAAAAAAAAAGAAAAAAAAAAGAAAAGGTAAAAAATTGTGAATGAGATTAAGTACTAGAACCCTGACTGTTAGCTTACTCCCAAAATTTGTTTTGGACATTTTAAAGAAAAGAATAAAAAGATTTAAAAAAAGGAGAGGGGAAAAAATGTAGATTCTAAACATTATAGATGTGCTGGGTTTTATATTATTTATCTTTGAAGCTAAGAATGTTGTTCTACTTCATTTATCAACATAGACATGGTCAAAATTGGTGAATATTAGTCAGAAAAAGATCTTACAGATATCAGAGACAGTTCTACAAAAGCATATGCTTAATTGTTGGCAGCACAAAAAAGGTAAGAATCAAGAGTTTTTCATCAAGTAATAGACTAATAGCTATGTGATGCTATTTTCCTGTGTCATCCTTTAATTCTGTTTTTCATTCAAAGCAACTTATCTCAAAAGTAATTTAGTAAAAGTGAATATATTAAATAGAGGAAACAAATATTTGGATGTATGTGATGAATTCCATATGAGATGAGATTAATATGAATTAATGTAAGAAATGCTTGAAATGAAAAATTATTATAGGTTGTGAAACAGAAAAAAGGAAAGAAGGGAAAAAATTCTTCATTATCTCTTCTAATGGAACAGTTAGAGGACCATGTAAAGTTATCGGATTGGTGGTTAGGAAACAAACCAAAAATAGTGATATGTCACATCATATATAGCATATAAATTAATTTAATCAAGAATTCAAGTAATAATGAACTTGAACGCCAAATGTGCTTACATGAGTGAAAAAGAATGATTACACACAACCAGGATAGTAGGATTTGGTGTCTTTCAGTATAGCTATTCACTTTAAATATTGTAAAACCCCAGTATTTCTTCAATGTCGACAAAGAAGAAAGTAGTGAGAATTCATTCTGAAAATAATTTTTCAGTAATTTGCCAAATATAATGTCATGAATCATTAAAAGGGATACACTAGTGTAAAAGATATATTACAAGGCTATAGCAGGATTTAGTATAGATGGAGAACTGCAAGAAGGTTAAAACAGAACACATCATTCAACAGTATGTGATTTTTCTTTAACTTTAGAATCTGTGTGACATTCACATGTGAAACTGTAGTGTAATTCCCAGTTTTCAGTTCACCTGCATTTAATGCAGACCTTTTGCCCTATATTTTGAGCTGGCTATACTTGGAGTTGCTTTTGCTCCTGAAATCTCGGTAATAGATCTGTCCACAGCCCAAAGCTTTGTCAAATGTAATAGGCTTGAATAGGACAGTGAGAGGCTGGGAGAAAACTGTTAAGCTTCCTCTTTATTTACAAAAAAAAAGAAAGCTGATAGTATGTGTCTAGATCTGCTACTTCTTTCACTGATGTCTTAACAATGATCTCTATTACCTTTCACCCTCCTTGTCTCATCTGAAATTTCTTGCTCTGTTCCGATAAACAACCATTCTGTTGCCTTCCTCAAAACTCTGCTTCTTAAAGAGGATGAGAACAAAGTAGAGAGATACAGGGATGGCCTGAGAAGATGTTCCTGTTCGCCGTACAATTCCTGGCCAGTGGAACATGTTCTCTCAATGCATCCACAATAGAGTAAAGCAATGAATCTCACTTGATCCCAGTGGCAGGAACACGGGAGTAAGGCAGGGCAACTGAAACTTTTGATGTAGTCTGTTTTCCGACTGATTCAGGAAAGTTAGAATAATGACGCTTGGTATCTTCAATACCATAGATAACTTAGCACTTGGGTTCGCTAAACCCCAGAAATAACAGCAACATCACTGTTTTCTGCTTAGGGCCTTGTTGATTTCCCTGTGATGAATTGCAGCACTTTAGACTTGCCTTTTGAATAGTATTTTTTGAATGAGTTGCACTAATTCTGCTTAAAAGATTAATCACTAACTACAAAACATGTTTGGTTTTATGTAGTGCTTAGAGAACAGTAAAATAAAAAAGGCTTTAAAAAAGCAGTAAAAATAGCAATGAATTAAAGATTAAGAAAGGAGAACAGTCAAAATAAGGGAGAAGAAATAGTTAACAAGATTCTTTCTTCTCAAATTAGAAAACAAATGAAAAGGAACAGAAAAAAACACCCCTTCACCCCCAGCTGTTAAACAACCACAAACTGAAAATAATTTGTAATAGAAATGAAACCCCATGAATTAGCTGCTTTGTTGTTCATTCATCTCTTTTACCCCTCCACCTGTTTAGCAAGGCATATGGTGGTGGATATTACTGCATCAGCAGATGGAACTTGGTATGACATAAATACTTTGTGAGCATGTGGTCCCACTGAAGCACAAATCTCCACAAGGCTAAGGTCTGAAACAGAGCTTTGCTACTTCCAGTTGGGATAGCACATAACTCATGAAATTTTAGATGTCTATCTGTAGTATGAAATGGGTGAATTTGCCATGACAATATAGCACAATGCCATTTCTTCCTTGAGATTTTTAATTTCGTTAAGATGGCTCCCTGGACTCTACAGGATAATCAGACCTTGACTGTAACTCTGAGAGTATGCCTATTTATTTCCTTCTGGGAAAAGACTAATGGATAACATAAGTGTAAAAACCCACAACACAGTAGTATTTGCTATCTTTCTAGGTATTCAGAGAAACAAGGTATTCTCCAGAGAAGAGCTACATCTCAGTCACAAAAACCTCATCAGAGTGCTCTGGAGATGTTTCACATCTACTCCAATCCTCTTACATAAGAACTCCTAAAAAACAGTTCTTGAACACTGGGAATGTGATGTTAATGGTGAGTGTCATCATTAATATGACAAACAGCTTAGTATGAAAATGGTACAGTTGAGGAAAATATAGATTACTACATATTTCTTTTTGCAAAATATCACAATATTTAAGAAACTTCAATCAGAGAAAGGAACTCATTGCAGCATGGATGATCAAAACACTATTATATTTTGGAATTATCTATTAGATATAAAATAAAAATGTGGTATAGTTTCCTCCATGTGCTGAAATTATAATCAAAATCTCTTCCAAATTGCCAAATTATTCACCTAGGAATTATGGGTTGGGTACAGAATGCTTTCTTTTACTTAACTGATAAGAAAACTATGAAAAACTGCTATTTTTTCACTTCTGCCTCCTCACTGGTTCCACTTGGTATTTCAAGGGCCAGTAGAGGGGCAGAAAAACGAGAAATAGCTAGCAAATTTTTGAGTCTTAGCATTCCACTTCAAAAAATTTACCTATTGGTAAATATCTAAGTCTCCTGCTTAACACAATCATATCGAAACTAAGACGCATGGTGCATCTTCAAAAAGAAAACAGAATTTGTAGAGATGACTATGTATAAAAAAAACCTGCTCCTGGTCCACATCTCCTACTATTTCACTTTGATTTAAATTCAGTGACAAACAGAAGTGTATTTCGCGGTACCAGTTAACCCAGATTTAATAACATATTTTTGGTTCCTATTCTCAAGACTACTTTAGACTGAAGAAATAAACATTGTAAAATATTAAAAAGGGAAGTAAGTCTCTTGTCTGCACCAAGAGAGTTAATTTGTACAGTGCCTTTTTTTCTGCCAGTGAAATCAACTTAGCTGCAGTCCTTGCTGAAGACGACCATAGCCACCAGCATATTAAATATCAAAATATAATAAATAAAATTAATTGAGGATAATATCACTCTCTAAGAAGGATTCATCCATGAAGCTCACTATTTAAACTTGATTTGGATGCATGGGCATGACTAGTTCCACTATGAGCATTTTCATATCTGTATAGATTTACTGATGAAACACAAACAAAATTTGTGGTTTTTTTCAGAACTGTTCCCCTTTCCTTATGTCTTTTTTGACAGCTCAAACTGAACACATGCTGTGCCTCCTCTGCAGCGGATGTTCAGTGGATACTATGTCAAGATGCAGGGCAGCTGTGAGAGGCTGTACAGGTGCTGCGAGGGGAGTGGAAGAAGGAGCAGAAGCAGCTGTCCCTGCAGCATTTGTCTCGTGTTGGAAATTCAGAAAAAAACTGTGTAAAGCAATGCTAAAGATTGCTCTTTTGGCCTGTTTAATTTTGAATGCTGAAAAAACTCCTTATTCAGAATTTACTCGATCCCTTCCCAGAATGTCAGCTGCAAAAAATCTTCGCTCTACTTCTCAAACTGTAACGCAGGTATACTGGAGGCATTGTTATTGCCATTGAGTTTGTGGGAATATTTCATTACCATTGGGATGCTCAATCTACTATACAGAGATTAGGATCAGCATTTTCATGACTTACATTCAAATGTGAAGGCTAATATTTTCGCGGTATCAAAATATTTAATAAAATAACCAATCAAACAAAAAAACCCCAGGTCTAACATAAATGACCATAAGAAAGATGACAAATATTCAAAGAATAGACTGATTGGTATAAACTATTTGGTGTTACCCTTTTTCTAGCAAAGCAATATTAGCATGTGTTTGAGTTTGGTTTCACATCATATCGTTTTTAATTATTGTTATTTTCATTTTCTATACTCTCTATACTCTGCCAACATGTCAACCATATTGACTGGAAGGATTTTTTTCAACTTTATCTTCAGACCACTCTATGTTTTAAGGTTAAAAATGCTAATCTAGTTCCTTTTTAATTAAGAGTGAAGTTTAAAACCAAGTCTAAAGTCTGAGCATAGAATCATTTCATTAACAGATAAAAGCCCTATTTCAGTTTTGTGGCTTTAACTTGTTGCTATTTTTCACTGACCAAAAAAAAGAAGTTTTCTACAAAATACCTGAAAGTGCAGTCAACCTTTGTAATTTCTATTCTAATTCTAGATAATCCAAGTCCATAAACTAGTGAGGATTAGATTATGATTACAACTCCTGTAGTTTGACTCTTACTATGAGACTGTGCTAGAAAAATGGAAAGAGAAGCATAATGATAATGCTTTAAATTTGATGAACAAGGAGTAATTTTCTTTCAGCAACCAAATGTCCTATAATTTTATGAAAAGTTTTGTACATGGTAGTTCTGTATCATATTGTCACAAACAATCCTGAGGTCCACAAGTAAGGTCTTTGCGAATTTTTCAGTACGTGTTTGCTCGATCATCTATGGGATTTGTTTTTAAGACTGAAATTAAGCAAAAACAAATAGTAACTGAGCAAAAGCTATTGCAGTATTCTGTAACAGTATTCACATAAAATCAATCAAAATAGTTACACCATATATCAGCAGACCAAGACATACCATTAAGAAAGATGCAAGTCTGATTCAGAAACAGTGATACAGCACCAATGACTGCATGTCTTGCATGGGTAGTTCTACAGTTAATTTTTGATATAGTTTTGCTCATCTGCATTCTGGGCGTAAACAGTGATAAAGTTCTAAAAAGAATTTTCAAAAAACAGCAGAGAAGACATAATGCAGTTGTGAACATAAAGGAATGTTGAAATCTGGGTTCAGAGATAAGGAGCCAAAGGCAACTACTCAGAGAGATGAGTCTTTAAAATAAACAAAGACGTATTTGTTCAAGCATAAATCCTCTAAGTGTCTTCACTTCTAATGGCTAATGTAAAGTTTTGAGTGGATTTAAAGCAGCACACTGAAGCCTAGGGGACTTTAGGTGGTACATGTTTTGAGTTCATTACAACCAAAAGCAATTCACTGGAGTTCAGAAAAGAAAGTTCACTCTCAATTTGTTAGTGTGATTCCTTAAATTTTCTCCTTATAAAGCATGTAATAATCTAGGGCCAAAATCCCCACTGCCTTTGTGCTTGTTTTCACTTTTCCTAATTTCCCTTTTTTCTCTCCCTCCCTTACTTCATTTCTCTATTCCTTGTCTTTACCGAGTAGTCTTTTCCTCTTACTTTCGGAATGTAGTTGATGAGACTTTCACAAAGTCATAATATCTCCTGTTTTCTTATTGGGCTGTTAGCTTCAGCAGAACCAACTGACAGTGAATGTCTGAAATTTTCACATCTAACAGTACAGACATCTACTGGAGGTGCCCAATTGAGTAATACAGTCCCTGTAGGTCACAGTTCTGAAAAGCAGAGATAATTGGCAATTCAGATTGTTTTTCAGATATATCTTAATTCTACACTGTACTTCCACTCTTTCAAATTCTCTCACTGATTGTCTTCTGTTTCTAAGTGTCTGTTGCTTTTATTTAGTATGAGCTTTTTAAAATAGAATCCACTTCTAAGATCCTAAGCATCTGGATAGTAAAGAAATTATACTAAGCGTATTACCTTAACTGATCACTGTTATCATCTCCAAGGTATAATTAATTAGACAAGATCCACATGTGTAAATCAGAACACATTAATAATCCTTAAATAGGCTGGAAGAATGTCTATATTAGCTACAAAGGGCACAGTGATTAAGCATCTCAGATTAGCTAAGTAGAATGTCACTTTGAATACCTATAAATTATATGAAGTAAATTCATGTTCTAGATAAATTGAAAACATCTCATAAGCAGACTTTTAATTCTGATGTAACATCCACTGATGCTGTGAATGAGAGTGCTTCCTTTAACAGTTTCAAACGTTATTTGAAGTTCAATCTTCATAGTGTACTGCTAAAATTTAACCTCACAGGAATTACAAAGATACTGGTTATCAGTTTTCCCTGTAGTTCTTTATTACCTAAGACCTGGCATAATTTGCTTGAAACTAATCTATCTTTTAAAACGTGTTTCCTGCATACAATTAAAACTACACGTAGAACATAAAAATCCTCAGTCTTGCAATCTCTTCATGTCCATTTATGCACATCTGTTCCTTTCTGTCATAGCTAGCACAAAAATTTATTATTAGCAGTAAAGTACAATGAAGTTGTCAGTAGAATGTTGCTGTTTATTATGGTAGATTACAAGCTTTAATTTTTTAAGTGTTTTATTTCTAAATTGAAGGTGCAAAAAAAAAAGTTCCATAAATCTTGAGGTCTCAATGGTAGTTATACTTAAAGTGCTAGAATATACTTTTAAAAGAATTTCAGCGAGTTTCATGAAAAAAATGCAAAATGTATAAACCTACTCTCTCCTAATTGGGTATGAACATAAAAATCTAAAAATCCCCAAGATTCCCAGCAGTATTTGCATTGCTCTAGATGGATGTGAAATCTATAGATGTCTTATTAAAGCTCAGCTGGCAACTAAAGAACTGTGCCTGCCTGGAGCACATCAGTTCTGAGCACATATTATAACTTTACCCAGACAAGAATTTAGAAGAGGATTATGTTGTCCTTAAATATAAGCAGGTTCAGGAAAGAGTAAATGGGGCAAAGGAGGTGACAACAGCAAAAGAGAGGACCAGAGGTGGAAAACATGGGAAAAAGTACCCCACAGCATATCAATTCTGAATTAGATTGAGCTAAATAGGGAAAAATCTGATCTAGGAACGGGAATGGGGATGAAGGACATTGCTCCTCTTTCCTTCTTCTTTTCTGGATACTTACCCAAAATCAAATAACTGCTGTATGAATTCTGATGTGTACAACCTGTTCACTGACACACAATATGTAAAAGACAGGATCAGATTTTTAAGACTTCTATTTTCATAGAATCACAGAATCATTAAGATTGGAAAGGATCTTAGAGATCATCTAGTTTGAAGCCTCCTGCAATGGGCAGGGACACCATCCAGTAGGCCAGGTTGCTCAAAGTCCCACTATATCTGGCCTTGAGTACTTCCAAGGATGGGACATTCGCCGTTTCTCTGAGAAACCTGTTCCAGTGTCTCATCGCCCTCGTATGAAAAAATTTCTTCGTGATATCTAATCTAAGTCTACCCTCTTTCAGTTTGAAGTCATTACCCCTTGTAAAAATTCCCTTTCCAGATGTCTTGTAGCCCCCCTTCAGATACTGGAAGGCTGCTAGAAGGCGTCCTGAAGCCTTCCCTTTTCCAGGCTAAGCAACACTAACTTTCTCAGCGTAGGAGAGATTCTCCAGCTCTGTGATCAACTTAGTGGTCTTCCTCTGGACTTAGACTATCAGGTCCGTGTCCTTCTTATGTTGGGCATCCTTGAGGTGGATGCAGCACTCCAGGTGGGATCTCATGAGAGTAGAGGGGAAGAATCACCTTGCTCAACTTTCTGGTCACGCTTCTTTTGATGTAGCCCATGATGTTATTGGCCTTCTGTGCACTCATTGTGGGGTCATGTCCAGCTTTTCATCCACCAACACCTCTAAGTCCACCTCAGGGCTGCTCTCAATCCATTCCCCACCCAGCGTTTATCTGTGCATGGGATTGCTCCATCCAGATGTAGGACCTTGCACTTGACCTTCTTGAACTTCATGATCCCTCGTTGTATGAATACATTAAGTATTCCTCTATTTTTTTATTGGTTTTGATGCATTTGCTTGTCTATGTCTAAAAAAAGTGAAGAGCACAGTAAGCAAAGCCAGTGTTTTATCCCTCCTTTCACTTGCATATTTTATAGCTAGGGTACTATACCCAAGAAATACAAAATGTTTCCTTCCTGATTAAATGTAACTTGAAAATCTTTGACCTAAATCTTGGCCTAAATAGTTGACACTGGGGCATTTACAACGACAGAAGCCCAGAAGTAACATTTGTCTGTAAATAAGTAGCTGACTGATTTTCTCAAGTACTGAGCATCTTCACTGCTTACCTGTTTTTTTTCCTGCTAAAAAGATGCATGAGTCATATGCCTTAAATAAAATACCTTCAAGTTGGATCTCAAAGTCTGAGCTAGTCACTCAAAATCCTTATTATAATCTCTGGGGAGAAATAAATCCATTGAAAAAGAAATTCATGCAATCTTAGGACAAGCAATGTCCAGTCAATCAGATTATTGTGTATAAGAAGCTATTTTTGTTGTTTAGCAATAGAAATATCCTTAAGTAACTTTATCAGATTTGGACATCAGCCTTTTAGATACATAAATGTCGGCTTAGTATTAAATCTAAATTTAGAGCTGATTGCCCCTGAAGACCACAAAATGGAAAATCACATACTATATATTTTTTAAATTTTTTGGTGCTACAAACTTTCCCTAATTTAAGGATGCTCTTTTTAATGACATTTTACCATGTTCATGATAATAATATTCATCTATTAATATTGCTGCTCTGAAGCAGCTTAAAGCAAGTAGCTCAAAACCGTATTCATCTAACTCAATGAAATTCCCAAGCTACTCTTCCTTTTACTCAGATTTTTACTGATATAGAATTTTAGAAATATTTTCCCTGATCATTAAAACTTATCATTAAAATCTTTCTCATAAATAATTCTCATTTATGAACTTCAAAACACAAAGGAGAGGAAAGGGAATCACAGAATCACCAGCCTAACACCACCACAATCACCCCTAAACCACATCCTCAAGTGTCGTATCCGGGTGCCTCTCGAACCTTTCTGGAGACAGTGAATGTTCGATTCTTCAGTACAGAAAAGTGAGAAGAAAATCAAATACCTATATAAGAGCCTTTCTGAAGAATGACTGAAAACTTGGTAGGACAATTCAAGAGATTTCAAAAAATTGTTATAAAAGATATTATAAACATATTTGTGTAAGCAGCTAGTATAGAGCAGCAGAATTACACATAAAACATTGACAGAATCCGTGTGACCGTGTAACCCCTATACTCTTGGAAAACAATGGGAATCTGCCTTGACTTTTCAAAAGTGTTTTCTTTATTTTTCTTTTGTAAATAGAATGGGTAGCACTCTACAAGGATATGTGTGAGAGTAACTGAAGATGTAAAAACAGTACTGCACACTGAAAATTGGAGAACAGCAAAAGAAGATCCACAGTGAAATGTCAGAGTACAAGCTATACTGCCTTTTACCTCCAGTATATCTCTGCCCATCAATTAAATGGAATTCCATGCTTTTTATTTCCAAAAAGAATAAAACGTATAATGGCATTGTTCATTTTATTAAAAAAACAAAAAAAAAATTGGATACCTGAACCAAAAGTTAGATCTGCTCATGTAGTTCTCAATCTTTCAGCCAAGTAATAGCTATATAATTATTTTTCATTATTACTGAAAGTTATCTTAAGCATTTTACTGTTAGTGAACTTTCTCCCATTTCTCTACAATCACACTTTTTTTAGTAGTATGGTGATCAGAATCAGATGAATTCTTAGGGATGTTCATCCCCATCTGTAGGGATGAATTCTTGTAGGGATGCATATTCTTCTGCATATGTACACATCATTGAATTCAGTAATGTTCCTTGCAGTATAAACTCTCTGTGAACAGAAAAACAAGCTCTTTAGTATTTACAGGTAATGTTTGAAAATGATTAATTAAAATGTACCTAAAACTATAGCACTTCATCACACACCTTCTAGTTTATTTTTATCTAATCTACTTTATATGGTTTTTTTTTTCTTTTGAATTTAGGTTTTGCAATAGTAGAAAAGCATATTTCTTTCAGAAATACAAAATTGCAAGCTACATATATTGTGATACTTCCTGAATGGAATAACAGAAGCAGTGGATCAAAACGAAACTTTCCTATTTTATAGATATGTTAGCTTCTTTTATAGTTATAGACAAAGGTAATAGATATTGTATATTAATATCTAAGTTTTCTTAGAACTGAAAAAGTGATGAATACTCTCACAAGCCAAATGAAAATGAAATTCTGTCAGAATGAAGAGTGTGGAATGAATATAGAATTGATTCCCAAGAAAATTATAGGATAGACGTATTATATGTTGCACTGAGAATAAAAACACACTTGGAAAGGAGTGTATGAACATATGAACGCATTTTCTATTCAAATGTGAGAATAAAATAATTCTGAAATAATTTTGAAATACTAAAATTCAGGCAGTCCAAACCCATTTATTATCACTTTTCTTAGTAACCAGTAGAAACCTTTGTATGAGTTGCTATAAACTCTGCAACAAAAGTAGTAGATAGGGAATCAAAGCATGCTGACAACTGTTGGCCTCTTTTTCTTAAAGTCTTCATAAGTTCAAAAAAATTTGCAGGTCCTAAGAAATGAATAGTTACGGTAGAAATATTTCAGAGTCCTTTTCATGGTACTTTGCTTCACAGAGTAGTTTCAAACTAAGAGGATAAATAATTATTTTATGTCAAAATAATATTACGATGCCAATAATAAACAGATTCTGTATTATCTGTCATAAAATAGATGACAACACATTTGATAAAGCTGGCCGCTCAAATGCTGTGAAACATATTTGCATATTTTCTATTTTTTATTTCTATATTTTGCAAATTTTCTATTGTTTAAAGAAGTATAATTTGTAATAGCTGCCAGTTTGTTTTATCCTGTCTTTACATTACACTATTGTATTTCCATCCAGTTGCATTTTAGATAAAGATTGGCTGTTCCAAATTATTTTGGAATTAACTCCGGACAACTTAATGGACATTACTCTTTCCTGATATTTTGTGTTTGTAGGTTGCATTTGTGTGACATCAACAGTGTGAAAAAAGTGATCGTATTCACTTGCGAACAGAAAAAAATAATTCAAAGACAATATCTATCACATTTAATGCTAGTACTTAGAAAGTTTTCAAGGTTTTCTGAAAATTTTATCGGAAATAGAAGGGACAGGTCTTGTCACAGGAAAAATTAGTATCTTTCAGTTTACAGCATAGTAAGGTGATGTACCTCATTATTACAAAACAGATCATAGCATATGATAAATTTGAATAAACAAACGAAAATCCAAACATACCTTCAAAATATGTTTACATGAATCCTAATAACTTCTTTTGTTACTCTTTAGGAAAGAAGGAAAAAAGAAGAGATGAAGTCATGCATACAGATAAGCATTCATACGTGCCTACGTAGAGAAATGCAGACTGGTTTGGAGTCTTCTGAAGGATTTTTTGTACATGTGTAGTAAGAAGCTACACAGTTAGAAAGGCTTTATCTTTGTAAACGTTTATATTTTCTTCCACTCTAAACTGTTAAAATTCAAAATGGCAGAATTCAAAGCCCATGAAAACATGTATGAAGAATAAAACATAATGTCTGCAACACAATGGATTATTTTAAGATATAGGAAAACAGGAGTAGACGAATTTGGGGACAGTAGGAAGAGGAATTTGTAGATGACAATAAAACATCCAATCTTTCTGCCAAAAAGTATAACTTCAATTTTAAACAGCAGATTACAGAAGGGGAATTAAACGTTCTGAACATCTCTGACATTTTGAAAGTGAATATTTAATTTGTAATTTACTGGAGAATAACCAGAAAAATTAGTAAGCAAAAGTTAATGACGATAGACAAAATGCTGGTTTCGGGCTTACATTGATATCCTATAACATAAAAGAAAAAGATGAGAAGGAGTAGGTCATGTTGACTGCTTAACTCAGCTCTCTAGCAAAATGTTCACAGCCAGATGCCCAGCTGCTTGAGGGCTTGGTAAACACATAGACAAAACCCAGACAATATTGCTATGCAGATGTGTGGAATAAGTATAAAATAGGCAATGTTTAGTGCCTGCATCTGGTATATCCATGAATTGCTTCATCACTGAACACTTATGCTGCAGATGACGCAAACCCTCTTTATAAAAACATCCGAAGCCCCAGCCATGACTAGATGGCCTACTAGGCCTGGGTCTTCCCTGCTGCCTCCCTGCAGGGTGATCCCAGGGCTTCCCTTTGATGTGAGATTTGTGAGTATACAGAATAAAAGAACAGAATCTCAGCATTCTTGTTCTTTTCTGAATACAAATCCATTTGTGATATTTCACGTCTGATGACAACGGAGAGTAAAAGCCACAGTAATTCAGACATTAGAGTAAGTAAAATGCCAAAATTTTCAGAGTGCTTACTTTGAAGCACACAATGCAAAGATGTAAAGAAAAAGTTAATATTGATTTTTTTTCTAAATGAATCACGAGGTGAATTCTCAGACTGTATGTGAGTAGCTACCTAACAAGAGCTTTGGTTATGTACTTGGGGAAGCTGAGGAAGGTTCATGTGGAGAAGGTACTGAATCTGAAAATTATGAAAATGTATGGAAAGCAATCAAGATAGATAAGAAAGAGGCATTTGGTGGCATAATCCATAGGGATATATATCTGAAGTGGCTGCCACTTGATGGTGCTGACGAAGTATAAAATAAAATTTGTACAAAAGTCTAACAAGAAGAAATTAAAAGCATAAAGGAAAGCATTAAAAAATTGCTGAAAAATTACAAAAGACTAGGAAATATTAGTTACAAGATCTCCCAGAGAAGAAGAAGAACAACAACAACAACAAGAACAAGAACAAGAAACTCCAAAATCAATTGCTGGTGAATTTTAATTGGGCAAGATGGTTGTCATGACCAGACTAAGGGCCAGTTTTAGTGAAATGAATACCCGCTTATGTGGAAAACAGTCACGTGTTACGGTCTGTTTTTCAGTGTTGTTCAACAAAGTGCAATAGGTATAAATCTGGGGAGGAAACAAAGAGATACCCGCAATTATAGAGAATAATTTAAATGGTTTAATAAACAGTAGTAATTTTGCAGTGATCACCCGGGGCCAATTTTTGTTGTCTACTGGAAAGCGGGGAAGATGAATTGTCTATGTAATGCACGTACTTCATCAAAAAGGAGAAGACATATCTGAGAAAATAAAACCAAGAAGATAGTAAGTGGATTAAAAAAATACAAGTGCAGTACATTCTCCTTAACTAAACAGTAGCTTCATTACAAAGGTAGTTTTAGAAATATTTAAAAATCTTTTGAACTATATTGTCTGTGAACAGTTATGCAATTAAGTGCATTGTATTATGCATTTCCAAAGTGTTATGTTGAAATATAACTGACATTTCTGATAAATTCAAATTAAAAAGTTCTGAACTGTCTTGATTCATGACAGACACATTAGACCAGTAGCTTGTCATTTACTACTGTGTGGTACTGGTAACAGATATATTGCCCCGACAGACAGGAACATTTCACCCTTTTGAGTTACTATTTACCAAAATACGATTTTCCAACTTCAAACAGAAATTCTGCTGGAAAATTTCTAAGTTCATCCATATTTCAAGTTTTTTGCACAATAATAAAAATTTCCTTTTAATGATATAATAATTTGTGGAAAGTTCCATTCAGATAGAGAGAATAAAATATAAACTCTCAGATTCAGTGGAATAAAATGCAACTGAAAACTAGTTGTGTGTATCGCCAATAAATAATATGTCAAGAGGAATATTTTTAATGAATTTGCATTTTATACTTTTGTATACTTTTTTTGATATATATATATACAACTAAGTATGTGACATATTTGCCATGGAATAAATTCATCATTAATATTTTTACCTGACTATTAATATTAATTTGGTCCTGACAGATATACTTAAAACCCTTTGAAGCACTAGTAATTTCACCAATGGTAATAATTGGTAAGTATCTGAAAATTACACTGGTTTTATTTACTAAAAGATACATTGAATGACTTAAAAAATTATTGCTGATGATTTTAGTGTGTTAGAGATTTCGACATATGAGAAAACTCTGAGAGACTTGGAATTGTTCCTTATGGAGAAGAGTAAGCTTATGAAAACTTAACAGATTGTGAAATACTTCATGGAGGGAAGTTAAGGAAAGAGAGCCAGACTCTCCTCACTGGTATTCAGAAGAAAGAAAGGAGGTAAAGGGCAAAAACTGAATTTCAAGAAACTCTGTTTAAACATCAAAAAAGTAGCTCATTTGCTGTGAGGGTGATCAAACAATGAGACTGCTTTACCCAGAGGGTTTGTAGCCTCCATATTTGGAAATAATTAGGAAGTGATTGGACATGGTCCTTGGGACCCTGCTGTAGCTGACCCTGATTTGAGGGGAGTTGGACAAGCTGATCTTCGGAGGACCCTTCCAATCTCACATATTCTGTGACTGTGTGCTTTGGGTTGACTGGGTTTTCTTGGGTTTTGGTAGATTGTTTTTTCTTTTTAATATTATACACAAGTTGGCTTAACTTAACTCAAAATATTGATTTTGAACTTGCATTTCTGTCCCTATATAAATATAAGAAATAGGGAGCTAAAATAAAAAATCTAAATAAAGTCTATCAAGTCAAAGAAGAGGAAGTCCAGTGACATAAGAGTTCTTAACAAAGGATTCACTAAATATTTGTGAGTCATTCTACATACAGAACAGAACCAGAGGAAATTATTATTAAGTAAAATATTCTAGAAATAAATAAACAATCCTTCTCTCCAAATATATTGCAACTTCATAAATATTTCCATTTTGTAATTATTTTCACAAAAAAATAAAAATGTTGTGTCACAATTGAGCCAATATTGTTGAAAGGAATAGTGGCACTTTTCACCAGGTTTATCCTGGTGCTGTATGGAGATGATGTAGATTTTTCATCACATCTTGTGCAGCACAGATTTGTTCACACTTATTGTGACTAGATTGAACTAGTTTTATTTAATGGTTGTTGTAATGAATAACATAGCGTTTCAATCAAACGAAGAATTAAAGCAGAGATGAGTGAATTTTTGCTTAAGTAGCAAAATATTTCTCACGAGAAGAAAACAGTTTTAGTTACTCCAGCCCCACAAAATGGATGTTTTGAATAAAATCAGGTTGCCTTTCATTCTAGAATACATTTATGTAAACAATTCCCCTGAAATAAAGAAAAAAAACTAAGGACTTCCAGCCTTTCATTAGGAGTGTCCCCCTCAGGGAAACAATGGCAGAACCAGCCCGACAAAATGTGTCTCTGCAGAGCAGACGATTTACCATAGGTAATAACCAAATGGAGATAAATTGGTACAAAAAATGTTTTATCATTTCAGTTTTTCTCTAACAGACTGAAAGCTTTGGTAAAACATGAGAGACAATCATACACCTAAGTAATGCTTCACTTCTGATTTAACAGTTTCAAAGAAGAATTCATTAAAACTACCAAGACATTTTTATCACACAAATTTGATGGCTAAAAAAAAAATGTTAAATTTTGAATTTGTCTCACCAGGCTCTTTTTCTAGTCAGTATGCTTTTTTTTTTTTTTTTTGCCACAGCATACTAGACTTTTTATCCATAGATGCACCAACCCTGGTTACCAAAGCTGTGAAGCTAGCGATAATACTTCCTTGTAAATTGATATTCATTCTCAATTTTTGCAACACGTTTTACTGCTTGAAAAAGAAACAGCAGAACTTCTTTTTTTTTCCCCCGACTTCTTTTTTTTAACATCCCTAAGATGTGGAAGTCTCTGCTGTTTCAGGCTGGTCAAGCAAGAAATATAGACTACTCCCATGAGGGAGATTTTTGCATTCCTGCTGATACTGCAAGTTGTTTTACCTCTGCATCTCTGCTGAAGACTTCAACACCTTTTGCAGGATCGATTAAGTAACTGAAGAGTGTGCAAAACTGTTGCAGCTTTCAAATGCTTAATCTGAGATTTTAGAGCTAAAACTAACACTCACAGTCATTGGAGGGAGTACCTAAAGTGAAACATAATCAATTCTGGGTAAGTGCTGACTTCAACAGACTACCATAAGAAAACCCCTCACCCCCTCACCTGCATAAATAAGTACATGTAGACAATGAATTTCTGAAACACGTTCATATAAAGAGATATTTATTTAGGCGAAAAATCTGAAGTATTTAACGTCTATGTTTTATTTATTATAAGAGGTCAATAATAATATATAGTCTAATATTCCTGTCTCCAAATGAAGTACTGACTCTTCACATTCCTAAAAGAAGATCCTTGGTCAGTAGAGAGGTTGCTAGTCCTTTGTTTCCTTCTTAGCTCTAGTTTCTAGTTTCATTAAAGGGTGGAAAAACATTGCCTTAGATTTCAATTTTTGATATTCACCTTGCTTTTCCAATTTAAAGCATTAATGTTGTTCTGTCATATGTAACAAAATTACCACTGGCAGAGTAGTTATTCATGTGAAAAATATTTTAACTAAATAACTAAAGATAAAGTGCACTGTATTAGAAGATTCTGTATTTGTGGTGTAACATCTAAAGATACCGCATTGAGATCTCTGAGTGGCAGTCTATAAAAAAATTATTTTGGGACGATCTTCTCAAGAAGATAAAGAGAGGAATTGTCTGAATCGTATGTTGTACCATATGCAGTCACATAAAGAGAGTTGATGGCATGCTTGGTATAAAACATTAATATATTGATTTAGTATACTTTCAAATCCATTTTGCTCTGAAAGAAATTACTATATGCAATATCAAGCAAAATAAAATCAAAACCACTTTGAATTAACTATAGGGATATTGGGGTTTAAATGTTTAGTTCATTTTATGAAAATATTTCTGAAACAGCTTGTTTTAGAAGCAAAAGTCTATACACTCATAACATGAATGAAGAAAGAAAATTGCTAAAAGAAATGTTTAGATTTTGATTAAGCTTTTCTTTCTGCTAAAAATGTGGGCTTAAAAATTAAAAAACAAACAAACAAAATCCAAAGAAAATAAAAACTGAAACCTGAACAATCCCAAATCAACAACAAAAACAAAAAATGCCACAATAAAAAAAGACGATTAAACATAGGCTTTGACTACATAAATATCTTCATTAATACTACTTCATGATAACAATCTGAGAAAATTGCCAAACTGTTTTTATTTGCTTGCTTTTTATGAATGAAAAGCTAAAAGGCTACCTGGATGATGAATATGACTGAGAGAGAAGCAGAAAACATATGAGGTTTTGAGATTTTAAACTGTTAGATAATCCTATTTTGGAGAAGGAAATTGAATAACCATGATGCAATTAGGCATAGATTTATAACACCTAAAAAGCCTTCAGGTATCTAGAAAAATACTTCTACTGCTTTTCTACCTCTTCCTATATTTTCTGTTTGACTCCAGTTCTTCTAACGTGTGCAGTCAATATCCTGCTCATAACAATATTCTCTCTGTGTCGTGGCATGAGATCAAAAAGATTTTAAAGGCAAATGCCATTAATGTAACAAAAAATTCATATCTATGTTTAAATTACATTTAAAAGAAATTTTCATGTGTAGTAATATGGAGTATACCACAGATGGCTGAAGCTAAGTTGTACACAAACCCTTCTCTGTTGGATAAGCCAATTTTCCAGACAAATAAATACAGCAAATTTAGATATCACTAAACAAAAGAATAATTCTATCCTAGAGATGTTTCAGTAAGAGTACCTGTGTTTTAAAATAAACATCAGTAATTTAATGAAAATTATTTTGTGATGTGGATATTATACAAACATTCCTCATTTTCTTCACATCTAAATTCTCATACAGATTTTCTAGCTTCTTTCCCTTTCCACTGACAATATTAAGACGTAGTGTGCACTTGACATGGAAAAAATACCAAGACAGTTAGAGAATTGGTTATCATCAAACGGCAAAGTTTGAGCAAGCTAAAGGTGAAGAGAAAAAACCCCCACATTTCAATACTAATTAGTAAATAGAGTAGTAATGATTGAATAAAACCTTGTCTTTGATGTCTCTATTATAATGTTGTGACTTACCCATTAATTTACCACTTGGTCTTTATTCAAGCAAACTAAATGTGGGCAGACTGGTCTGTGTCTCCACGCAACAAACCAATCCTCAAATTTTAAGAAACGAAAATAGCTATAAAACTCTCAAAATCAGGTGCATGAAAATATAGGAAATATAAGCACACAAGGCCGAGGTATTTAATATCTTAATATACGGAGGATTATTTACAACTACAAAAACTTTAAATGCAACTTTTCCACAATTAATTTGCCAATTGGAAACACCCCTCGTGTGAATCTCTTTCTTCCATTTAGCTTTTCCGAAAAGTCCCATCAATCCTACTCTCTATGAATCTTAATTGCATACAGCAGAGCATCACTTACTCACAGACTCACAAAACCTATTTAATTGTTTAGACTCTGTTACAAAATGTTTTAAGCGAGATCTTCACATAATGCAGGGAAATATAAACAAGTATGGGGGGGAAGTTCTTAAAGGGAGGCAACAGGTCTCATTGGAAACACAAAATTTCATGATCAAGTCGATTGGTTACATATCAACATTTGTATATTGTAATTGTTGTGTGAGGTAATATTCCAAAATTCTTCTGTCTTAAATCTTGGCTTGGTTCTACAGAGCATCATGCTCGTAACTGATGTCAAAAACCCATCCTGCCGTGTAAGAGGACTGTAGTATTTTGCCTACAGTGATCATAATAAATGTTGTCATATTTCATGCCTGCCTAGTACATGGAACTCTCAGTTCTCATGACCCTTCACTAAACTGTTTCTTCACTGAATACTATACAATTAAATATGATTATTATAGTTTATAGACAAGAATGCATGCACAGTATTCTCACTAAATTAGTTTTTATGAAGTCTTATTTCATATTTTATCTTTCTAGCACTAAAATTCACACCATATCCTTCTGTGTGTGAAAGAATTCTACTTCTGCAAGTATAAAACACATACACTGCCATTGCCATAGTCCTTATTCCAATGAATCAAACACACTCTGCAAAAGCTGTGTCTTTGACATGTGAAAACAATTTTTCCAAGACATCTCCAAAAATATACTATGGATAACTGTATTTTGCAGAGAAAGTATGCGGCTCAGAGATGGTGTATATATAAAAATGTATATATAAAGTTGAAGAAAAAAAATCTGAAATTAAAATACTGCTAAAGCAAAGAAAAGCAATCACATAATGTCTCAGCTACTTCCATTACCTGGAGTAATCTTCTTAATACAAGATTATGAAACACAAGCTAAATTTTTTAATCCCATACGGTGTCTTGCGCATAGCTAATATTCAGACTTTTTTCTATGCAGAATAGGATATTTATATGCTTCTTTTACAGAAGGAAGGAAGGAAGTTTGGAAGGAAGACATTTCTCCCCAGTCTGGGGAGAAACCATCAAACATCATTTATGTTCTGTGGTGACTATTGTAATTCTGTCTACAGTCAATATTGATAACCTGTAAATAATCTTTCAAGTTCATCTGACAGCTCTCTAATAGATTAAGACTGCATTTTATGCAGCATCTATGTATGGCATTCAGCCTGAAGACCCCACAGGTTATGTATACCAAACAATGTTCTGGATATACTATTGCTCACCTGTATTTGTGTCAATAAACACACTTAATGAAGCAAGGCTGAAAGTCACAAAGCTGTCCTGAATGATTTCTTTTACTTCTGTCAACATTATACATACTACAGAGGAAAGTAAAAGTTAAAATCTATAAAGAATTTATGCAGAGACGTTCTAAACCTGCTGATATCGCCATCTTAAATCCTATCTGCTTCTTTCACTGTTGGACAAAAACTGAGAATACTTAAGAGCTCTATTCTACATCGGCAGTCCACAAGCGAAACAGTTAGGCTGAGCCTAACTGGCCTCTGGATGCTGCTGTTGCCTCAGAGAAAAGTAGCTGTAAACTCATTAAATTGGCTGCTGATCCTGTAATTTATGTCAACAGTAAAGTTCAGAACTAATTCTTGCAGGACTTTTGCTTGGTTTTAATTACCTTAATCTTGTAGTTGCCACACAATAGGTTTTGAGAGCATGTCCTTAGTCTGTTCTGAAGGAAGATTATTTATCAGCCACCAATTTTTCCACAAACTAGAACCATGCCACCTTTGACTTTCTACTTGATTTGATAGCTTTTGTTGAGGAAGATAATATTTACTCTTTCAGATATACGCATTACAAAAAAGAAGAAAATCCACTTTTTTCTAAAATCAGGCATGTAATACTCAAAGTATAAATGCTCTCTTTTTTTTTTTGTTCTGCACTTATTTCCTTGATTTATACTGTAGTAAATGTCAGATTACTATCTATTAAGATTAATGACTATAAATGTAACATATAAATGTGTGATAGAATAAATAATCTATTTTTGTGGTATGACTCTATCAGTATCAGGGATATTTTTAATTGAGATACATGACTGAATGTGATATGATCAAGGTATCTGCTTTCCCTGTTATTATGGTACTTCAATGTTACCTTGCTACACATTGTACTTTGTACTCTTCCTATAATAGTTAATCAAAAGCAATAGCCAGAAAAGAACATGATCAAGAATCTTAATTGTAGTAAACCAGAGTTGGAACAGGTCAAATATTTTACCTAACAAGTCTGTACTTAGTTTAGCAGAAGGAAGATGCTTTAGCTGTGCTAACAAAACCCACAGATAATGTATATAAAAAAATCTATTGCTTCTGTTAGTAAATGTTCATTCTGAAAAAGAGAGAAACAGAACAGTTCTGCCTAGAAAAAACACATAAAATTTTATGTTAAGGGTTTTTTCCCCCGTGAATATTGGGAAACTGGACTCCTACTCCATTTCTTCTTTTGTACTAGTGTCTGATCTTTTCCATTTAATAGTCAAATGGGTTAAACACCTACAAATGCAATCCCCTCCACAGCTCTTCTCATCGAGTCTGGTTGCACCACCAGATCAAATTTGGGCAGTGCAAGTTCAATGCCCTTACCTGAACTATCCCTTTTTGAGGTAGGCAACAAACAGTTTCTCTCCTCCTTGCACTAAAATTAACTGAAAAAGTCAAATCAAGCAGAGCTTTCGCCAAACATATCACAAGAAAGAAAAAGAACATTTTTTCCAGAGAAAAGAAACACTGACTAAACAGAAATCGGTGGCAGTAAAAAAGCAGTAACTGTATATTTACCATGAAATTCTCCTTTCCCTTCTTAACTGGAGAGAGGATAACAAGGATAACAATCTAGTTCAGCTCATTAATAAATGTAACAACTTCTTAACCTCATAGCTCATGATGGATTGAGCTTTAATTTGTATTTAATACAGAATTCAATCTAGAACAGACTGAGATTGATGAGAAATTAATCAATCAATCAAATCTTGGTCAGAGACAAAGCGCTAAAGAAAGGAAATGGACAGTTAATATATCCATTTCAAGTAAAAAGAAGAATCTAATTAGCTTTCATAATAACTGGTAAATCCTAAGAAAAGCAATTCCCACAAAACGGTTTCTGGGCTTGGGTGTATTTTTGATATTGTCTGTTGCATTGTGCAAACATAAGACTAACAAATAAGGAACTACAGGACTGTATATTGTCGGGCATTACATATTTCCTGAAAGGACTGGAAAAGTAATAAATGACGTTGGGAATTAGACAGATAGCACTCTCTGTGTCTACTCCTCTCTCTGTCTCTCTCAGTAATAGCGTCTGAAACACCAAGGAGTTAGTTACTCTTCTGTCTAAGAACAAGTGTTAAATAGGAACAAGAAAACCCCACAATAAAGTAGAGGAAAGCAATAAATCTTTCAAAATATGTTTACTTATTAGAAAAGGCTACTCCTAAAGCAATTAATTTTTAAAGAAAAAGTTAAAAACTGAGGAGGGATAGGTAGTGTAGTGTTCCTGGCATCTGACTTCTCTTTGTCATTGCTAACACATTCTTCCCAGATTTAACTGAATTTCTAAAGAATAATGATATTAAAAAAAAAAAAAAAAAAAACCAAAAGCCAACAAACAAAAAACCAAAAAAACAAAGCCGCCCAGCTATTTACTGACAAGAAAGGGAGGAAAAAAAGAAAAAAGGATCAGGTTTTTTTTTTATTGGTGAATGTTATCTACTTACAAAGTTTGATCATAGCATCATATTATAGTTTGTGTTGGAAAGGATTTAAAAGATCATCTCTTTCCAACCACCCCCACCATGGGTAGAGACACCTCCCACTAAACCAAACTGCTCACAGCCCCATCCAACCTGGCCTTGAACACTCCCAATGAAAGGGCATCCACAGCTTTTTTTGGCAACTTGTTCCAGTGCCTCACCATTTTCCAAAGAAATAAGCTCTTCCCAATATCTGATCTAACTGTACCTTTTTTCAGCTTAAAGCTGTTACCCCTTGTCGTATCACTACATGCCCTTCTAAAAACTACTTCTTCTCCTTTCTTGTAGGCCCCCAGGTACTGCAATGTCACCATGGAACCTTCTCTTCTCTAGGCTGGAAACACAAACTGTCTCAGCCTTTCCTCATAGGAGAGATGTTCCATTTCTCTAATAATCCTCATTGCCCTGAATTGAGAAGAATCTGTTACCACTTTCCTTTAAAATATATTTAGATATAGATATAGATAAGATAGATATAGAGATAGGTACTGATTCTCAGGTACAGAAGCAGAAAGCACAGAAATCAGAATAACAGACATAGGCCAGCTATGCCAACCTTAGGCTAAGTGGATTATGCATTCCTTTCCAAACTCTATCAACCAGGAAGCTGTGAAAATGAACAATATGCTTACCAAGACCTGGAAATAAAAGCTATTGTATAGCTGTCAGTTAGGTTTGATCCCTTAGTACTTTCAATTCAAGAACACTTGCTAGGTTTTTAACTCTGGCCTTCCTTAGGAAGAACATCCAAAAGTTTAAATACTTCTTTGTCACGCTGCAGATTAATTTATAATGTGAATTCTGTAACAGGATCCATGAATTCTGCTGCACTGTCGTCACTGATGAGAAAAACAGGTCTATCTTTTAGCCTTTTACCTGAGCTAAAAGATAATGTCATTCTTGTTCTATAAATGCTTTCATGTGGACCAAGATTTTACTCTCTTGGCTTTTGCAGTAAAATGAGAGAAAAATATAGTTCTTGCTGTTCAATCTACATGGCTTGGTTTCCTTTCACTGTGACTGAAAATACTTTGAAATTTAAGTTTTTAATGTGTTATTTCTTTTTTATGTCATTTAGTTTGAATTAGGATTTTTTTTTAACTTGTATTATGTCATTATTCAGAAAAATATGTGGAAGGATGATGGGAAATTTTGGAAAGATTTTAAAATTAATTTAAGAGTATTTTTGACCTCTCTTCTTGATTGAAAAATAAGCAGAGAAGTTATTATCATAAGAAGACATCATTAAGTTACAGAGTGAAGTTTGGATGTTTCCATAGACAGCATTAATACCAAAGAGATTCAGCTGCTCTGAAACGTGAAGGAAGAAAGTAATTTAGGGCAGATTCAAGGAAATTATGTGAAAAGTTCCAGACACAATCTGAAACAATAATTACAGATAGCAACACTTCTATTGTTTCAGTAGAATGATCTTCTTATTTTCTTATTCATTGATGCTGAATCATTATTAATGTGTTTATTTTCCAAGGATTTAGGAACCAGTCTTCATTCCCAAGGAGAGAATGTTGAAATGGGAGATTCTACAATAATAAGCAAGCCATATCTCACAAACAGAAAAAAGAACACGAACCCAGAGGAAATGTGAGAATGATGCCCTTTTAAAAATGCCTTTAGTGGTTATTTCCTGATTTGCATGCAACTGCTAAAATAGAGAAGACGTTAAAGAAGGGATAACCGCTACTTTTAAAACTTTTTCTTTTTCACTGATAGTTAATGGAAAGAAACATCACCTTATTTAGAGCTACTTGATTCATAAAATTCTTGTAATAACTATAACTGGCTTTTGAAACACTCCCAAATTATTTTTCATAAGAATGCTTAAAATAAAGACTTTAAGAGACTAAAAAGCAGACTTTCAAAACTTTGGGTTCCTTATCAGAGCTCAGTAATAACATGTTTCAGAAAGAAGGCTTTAGAATACAATTGTTCCTTCTTATATTTCACCATAAATAAAATATATCTTTCTAATATTACTGCTGCAACTAAGTTTGCATGAAATTCTTTTGAAGGTAAGACATTTGTAGTTTTGACTTGTGAGGTTGTAGAAGTGAATTCTGGATTACTTTTCCATGCATGCTTAAGAAAGAAAATTAAAAACTACAGCTTTTTTAGTCAAAAAATGGCCTTTGTCATGTCATGATCTTCAAGGAAATATTTACAGTAGTTCAAAAGAATCATCCCTCTAAAATGAACATGTTGCTCTGATAGCTATCAAAAAAAATTTTAAAAAGGAGTGGGTGCTTAGATGTTACTGAAACTTTGGAGTTTGGGGCACCTGAAATACCTTCATGAGGATGGCAGGTAAGTCTGTGAAAGGTGAGATCAGCTGAAGTCATGATGGAACGCACGGAAAATATAGCAGAGAGTAAAAAATTGCATTAAATATATATGTTAAGGCAATTGAATCCGATCCAGAGAGGCTAGCTCAGATATAGATCTCCAGTTTTAGTGAGCTGAGTGTCATTCCTTTTGCCCTTACTAATTAAGTTGTGTTTGAGGGTTTGTTTGTTTGTCTGTTTGTGTTTTTTTGTGGTTTTGTTTGTTTGTTGTTGTATGCTGTTTTCAGCTTGTTTGTTTTTATTCCTATTGTTAAAGAACTACTCAGTTTAGATATTATCTTAATCAAATACTCATTATGATCAAATGGATAACTACTCTGGGGGAATTACTACTGAGTGTTATTTCCCGGCTCATTATTTCCGTTCTTATCAACAAAATTTTGAAAAACCCTTCAACTATAGAGAACTAAAAAGTTGTTCAAAAGTGAGTTTTACTTTCTCAGTTGTATGTGTGTGGTAACATCACAATTTCTAGAAGACTCGTATCCTGTAAGAAGAAAGAAGCCTTGTAGTTTCTATTTTTTTCCTTTTTTACACATATTGGTATTTGTATCAATTGATGTATTTGAATAGGAGTATGGTAGAAACAAAAGGAAAACATACCATTCATCCAAAGCATGTTTCTACAGCTCTTCCCTGAAAAAAAGCGACAATATTGTCTAATTAAAAGAAAAAATCCAAACAAACAAACTGACAAACCCCAGCAAACTCTATAAACATCTATTCCTTGAAATATTCAAGTCCTAATATAATTGTGTACAGATTACCTGCATTAGCTTGCCACAAGATGTCAATGTATCCATGATGAAAGTATAAAATCTACATGCTTTCTGCGGAATCTAAAAGCAAGTATAACCATATTTATAGGTAGTTCTGCAAAAGATCTACCAAAGGTATGATAAAATAATATAAAATTGAACCTGCGTCAAAACCATATGGGTGGGCCTAGTGGCTTAGTACAAGACTGAGAAAACCTGTGTTAACCTTTACGTCAGTTTGGAAATATAAAAGAGTTTCTAAAAGTATAGTGTGAATTCCTCAAACTTCCACCAAGCTATAGCTATCGCATTTTCCTTGAACTATAGTATCTTCACTAAAGATTTGTTCTGGAAGCATCGAGGTCTTACTTGGAAGGAAAGATACACCCTGATATCGCAATGAACTGATTTGGCTGACAGCCTGTGTCAACATCTGGATATAAACCCACACAGTCACAGAGACAGGGACAACACTGTCACACAGACATCCAATACTTACAGAAGTAAAGGTCTTGAGGAGTCAGTGCCCAGCCCTGTCCAAATCCTAACACAGACACTGGAGGGAGTGGACATCATGTTTCTCCAGGCTGGGCCATGCTCACTTACTGGTGGTGTTACTGAGGCTTGTCTCAAAGAACAGGAATTTGTTCTGTATGTGTGCACGTGTATGTGAGGGTGTGACAGAATCTGCTGATACAGAACATCTCCTATTTGTCCCATGTGTCATGTTTAATTTTCTTTCCCCCACAGTGACAAGGGGTGAGTAAACAAGAGTGTTTCTGAGCATGTTTCGATGTTATAGTGTACAAAGAAGGACATGCAATCTGGAATTTCAACAAAACTAAAATTACAAAAGAAAAAATATACCTATTTCTTGATGGTAATGGTGCTTTGTGCTAAGAAAATTAAGCAAAATAAGAGAAAATGGAAATAAATTAAGACAGATATGGCAGGTTTTATCTGAGAATGTACTGGAGACTTAAAAATATTAGATATCAAATATGCATATAAGAAAAGACAAATATAGTTTAGCCTAAGAGAAGAAAGGAGAAGACCTCATATGCACAGAGATGCTCTTATTTGATTATCATATAAGAAAATTACTCTTCTTTATTTGATGGAATTGGTAAAACCTGAAAAATAGCAGTGATAAAACCTGATTTCCTCTGGAACCTTAGCCACATATTTCTTATTTCTTTCCTCTGTATTCAGTTTCCCTTCCTTTTTTTTTATGTAATATATATTTTTCCTCATATATCTTTTGTTGGTTTCTATGACCAAATGGGACATGCTGTGACTTGATCATTTTTACAGAAAGAAAAGCTTTTTCCAATAGCTTTCATTTGTAACTATTTTACATTGGCCATTGACTTCATGAAATCCTTCGACTTTGAAAATTCTACTACTTGGACTACTTCAACTACTTCTGAAGTGTTATTTAGGGTTTGAAAAGTTCCCGAAGAAACACAGTAGATGGAGTGCTTATATCTCATTTGTAATTAACTCCTGAAATGAAACAATTTATGGAGCAATCCATTTGTTCATCATAAGAAGTTCATCCTAGCACTCCTTCCAACTGTCATCCCATGTTGCCATTGAGTCATTGCCAGAAAACTTTAAGGTGCGATTTTCTTCTGTAGTGTTACAGTATTTCAAAATGCTATCTTGCTTTTGTTATTCACGATTGGCTTTCTTTTCTCTTTGCTGTCATTTCACATAAGCTCAATAATATATTTTGATGGCCTACTCCTTTCTTCAGATTTCTGGATCCTGGGTCATATATGCAAATTAGCACAGCTGTAAGATGATAGAAAAAGTATTAAGAAATTTGAAATTAACATTCGCTATTAATATATTTGTTATTCTAATGATTAACATTATTATTGCTTTTACTTTTTTAAGATAATGAAATGCTTTCCAACAACATTTGCAATCAGTTGTACTGAAGGCTTCTGTATAGGCTGACACAATTATTTTGAAGTTTCTGGAAATTCAAACTGATTGGAATTAACATCGGGTATACCTTAGCCCACTTCAGTCTTTATTCATTGGTCCTGCACAAAGCAGCCTGGCCTACAAGCACTCCCAAATAAACTTCAGGGACCATGTGGAACTACACAGTAAATGTATTCATTCTGTTTCCCTCCTATTTGGATTTTCAGTCAATGTGATTAGAGATATGGTACATTTTCTGTCCATAAATGCTAGTAATATAGATTTTGGATGTAAGAAGCAAGATCAAACCAAAACATCTGTGTATCAGAAAGCCATTAGGCGAAGTTTCGGTTCCTGGATGTAGGATAAGTTGCACATGAAACCTTATAACTCCAGATATTTATAACACTTACCTTTTCTTTGCCTTTCTTTTTTTTTTTTTTTGGCTCAGTTTTTTTGTTTGCTTGCTTGCTTTTTCAGTGTCAAAAAAGGACGTTAGCTGCCTGAAGTTCGTCAGTCTCTGCTGTATGCCACCATTTGCAGACCACTAGTTTAGGTCATTTCACATCTACAATCATTTAGATTTAATAAATGAGTAAGACTGGTATGTAAGTCTGTTGTGGTTCATCACTGATGAAGCTAGAGAATGAAATTCCATAGTAGCCTTATTACTCTGGCTGAGTTCCTTGAAGGGAAAAGCTATTAACCTTTTGACCCTTAATCATATTTTTAATTTCTTGAATTTGTAGGTAGTTTCTTCTACATCCGGCTGTGCAGCACGTGGAATTGGTATATGGTAGTTGCCAAGTGATGTAGAAAATGGACATTTATCACTGCTGGTTTGTTTGGGTTTTTGTTTTTGAGCAGGAGAACTTTTTGAGAGAATTTATTCAATAAGCTAATGGCAGTGACGCAAATGTCCTCCACCTACCTTCTTCTTGCCTTTTCTTTATATGTAATACATGCTGCCGTATGGAATATCCCTTGTGTCAGCTGGGGTCAGCCATTCCAGCTGTGTCCCTTCCCAACATCTTGTGCACCCATGGCCTCCTCACTGGTGGGAAGGGGTGAGGAGCAGAAAAGGCCTTGGCTCTGTAAGCACCTTTCAACAACAACAAAAACATTTCTGTGTTAACAACACAGCAAAATTCCAAAACATGTCCCCTTACTAGCTACTGTAAAGAAAATCTTTACCCCAGCTGAACCCCTCACAGTCAGTTACATCACTGCTTATGAGGGTAAATCAATCCATTAAACAAAATGAACTTTTTAAGACACACCCACTGTATGTCAAATCTCTTAACACACACACACACACATTTTAAAACATCTTGAAAACCAAATAAAAATATTTTTATTTAGTTGTTTAGTATGCAATCACACATTAAAATTTGATACGACTGAAAAGATCTCACATTTTTGCTGAAATTTAAACACTCTTCAAATTCTTTCTGTTTTGTTTCATACAAAAAGCTGTTAAATCAAGTCCTAAAATTTCTGTAGCTTATAGTGCATGGAACTACATAGTTAAAAACACCACCAAAACAAGTCAATTTTAAAATTTTCTGGTCTTAATGACAACTGTGGTGGAAACAATGACCTTTTGGGGTTTCAGAAGATCTATGCTGGCTCAAACTAGAGTGCTTTAGGTGCATTTTAAGTAGACTTTAAACAAAAAACTGAAGAAAAATTTTTCCTGAATGTCATTTGCAAAACTATTGATAAGAAACAATGAGAATATTGATTTTACAAAGTTTACTTGGAAAGCCAAGTGAATTGTTCCATCTCTCGATGCTGAGCTTGCCAGGTAAACAAAGGTATTAGTCTATAAATTTTGTCCAAGCTCATTCTATAAACAATTCCAGCAATATTTGCCAAACTGTCAGGATGCTTCTTTATTTTTTTGCACTGCTTTTCATGCAAGGAAAAAACAAAAGCCCTGTTGCTATTAAATGGTAAAAAGTCCTTTTATTAATATCATCTTTATGGAGCTCCTCAAAAGCTGAAAAGGGAAAAAAGACAGTTATTAGAAAATGTTTCATGGACACTCAAAATATAAAACTCATAAAGTGTAGATTTAAGTCCTAGTAGCCCTTGAGCCTCAGGAAAACAGTGAACTGGACACTGTGCTCAGAGATTTTTGCAGGAATTTAGAACAGCATCTTTTAAGAATGTTTTAAAGCAAATATTCCCTAGACAAAATTATTTGCATTGAGGGAAAAAAAAGAGTCCTTTTTATATCTTCTCACAATTCCTGTAAACAGGTTTTATCATTGACTGTGTATATAGAACAAGCAGAAGTCAGTGAGGAGTTTTATTTACTGTATTTTTATTCAAGCATAAACTGTCTAGTGGAAAAGTGTTTAGCTTGACATCTCGAAAAATGTGAATTTTCCCTTGCTTTGACAGTATAATTCTCAGTAATAGTGAAGCTGGAGCAGGTATCTTGGCAACAAAACCAACTCTTTGACAAACTCGGTGATGGCTTCCCTGAAGGCTTTGTTCATGTGGCAGTACTTTTCAGTATTTAAAGCATCAGTATGTTGTTCGTTGTCTGTCATCTTTGTTTGTATCTGATATCTAGCTTGAAAAAGCAGCAGGGAGAGTAAATTCATTTGCTATGAAATTTGTTTGCTCACAGTAAATTAATTTGCTGGTAGATTTACATACATAAATATACATACACACAAAAAATTATTAAGCACCATAAAACCACAGTAGAGAGAACTCTTGAGCATTCCCAGAATTTTAACAAGATGAAAGTCTGAGCAAAGCTAGGTAGTACTAGCTGAAAATAGCAATCTAGAGTCTGTAAGTTTTGAACAAGCATCAAAGCTCTGTTTGCACTGCATTTTTGCTCATTTGGTTGCTGCAACAGCTACCCAACCAGAATAACAAAAACTAGAAGCAATTTGAACACTTTTGCAGACCTGTCTTTCAGTAGTATAGAACATTTCATCAGCAAATAGTGTACAAGCAGATGCGGTTACAGAAATTATGTAAAATTACCAGTAGCAAAGATCAAATACTTTGTAGTGACAGATTCAGGATGCAACTAGGCCACTCTTTCAGGTACCGGCCTCGAAGATTCTCTCAAGATACAAATAGCAAGTTTGTGTTAGGATGTTATGTGTCATTCAGTGAAAGATGGGCAAACTTTGATACTTCATATAAAAAAAATGCTGTTGACGTCATAGAAATTCTTCCAAGACTTATCATATTTTGTTAAAATTTCCTTTATTACTCTTTAAAACGTGTTCACATCAATTACTGTTTAACATTCATGAATAAAGCCTTTTTCATACATAGAACAAGCTTTTGAAGGATGTTTGAAAATCACAACTTAGTAAAGATTTAGAATATATAATCCTTCCCAAAACGAAGCTCTAATAATGGAGATTGGATTCTGTCAAGGTTTCTAGAGGACTAAATTTTCCTTGAGACATCAAGATTGGATTGTTCCTTTTATTATGCCTGTTTTTTTAGACTGTATACTTCTAAGTGATCCCTTAACTAAATACTGCCTATTTCAATAACGACTGGTTGAATTGGTTCAAGAACATTGACAAGAGCTGATGTTTCCTTTCATAGATTATTTCATTTTATACGTAGGGAACTCTTGATCTTATCTCACTCAGGTTTTTACATGAACGACAGAAAAACAAAACTGTGTTTCATCAGTTAATGATTTTACTGGATTTCAGTTAATCATATATTTTCATTTAATTGCAAAATAGTTTTGGGGACTATCTGTAAAGATATTTATGTTAAAGGCAGAAGCCTGGACATGATGAAATCTGCTATTTTGACACTTTAGCAAGGGGAAAGCATGTCCATTGATTGCTCCCAGGTACACATACTTCCAGAACTCATCAAGAGAACTGCCAGGACCAGGAGGATTGTTGATGATTTGGTGAAGTGCTAAGACCATCTTCTGCATGCAGCTGATGTTGATCCCCAAGAAGCCCTTACTCAGCACAGCACTAAGTAGGTCGCAGTGATTTTCTGATATTGTTCATACCATGAATAATATGGCATAAGTCTGGAGCCCTGAGTCCTTAATGACTCACATAACGGCTCAAAAAAGAAAGTTATTAATATAAATGGGTAATTTTAGTGTATGAGACAAAACAGCTGTTTCACTGAAGCTAAGTCATATCTAAGAATTATAACTCTGAAGAGGGAAGCCTTTCCAGGTACCAGTAAATATTCTTAGTTGGCTTACAGTGAGTGAAAGTGAAGTGGGAATGTATATAACTCAAATGGCTGTATTGACCAAGATATTTCTACTGAACCATTCTTGGACTTTCCAAAGTAGATTTATTTTACAGAGGTTTGGAGGGGGAAGTAAGGGGCGGGAGGGGGGGTGGGGGTAGGTTTTTTCCCACATTTTTTCCTGAATGCTAAATAACTTCATGCTTCTTATACTTAAAAGTTTTCCAGTATCATTTTTCTTTAAGAATGTATGGCATTGGAAAAGGAAGAACTAGAGAAAATTTTTAGTCTGCCTTTGCATTGATGGCGAGAAATTCTGCATCTAACGCGTAGTTAGTTTTAGATGTTTTAAGGTGTATTTAGGGAATAAATTCTTCATATATGCACGTGATGACTTTGTCAGCTAAATCTCTGTGAAGACCAATCACTGCTAATTAGCAACTTTTCTGCTATCTGCATGCTTGTGTCTACACCTGCAGCCTTTGGTTTTTTGTCTTGCATCTCTATGACGGTTCTAAAATGAAATTTGAATTCCACAAATTGTAAAAATGCACAAAACATTTTAAACTTAAACTTGGAGTTAAAAATGGTGGCAGGGAAAAGAAATGGAAAACAATAACAGAATTTACATAAGCTTTAGAGAAGTACAGAGTAGAGTCATGGTAGAGCAGATGGGAATGCATAATCAAAGCATTAGAATGGTGACAAGATGGGAGAAATATGCATTGGTGATTATGTCTTCCTAGTATTGACTGTGAAAATGGGGCCCAGGGAAATGGTATCAACAGCTCAGCAGTTCTTAGCTTGACATTCACAGGGATGTAGAGGTGCCTTGGCTTTCAAATTGCATTAAGAAATGTCTTTAGTAATCTTGTGTAAACCCTTTTGTCAGAAGAGGGTCTAGATATGTAAATGAGACATGAAGAAAACACATCACAAAAGTGCACAGGCCTTTAAAATATACATCATTGCTTATAAGAAGAAATTAGCCATCTGGAACATCTGCATAATGACCAGACTTTGTAATCCAAGCATCACATTGGAGAGGGGATCTGATGTCACTTTGACCATCTATGATGAATCCTGTGTGACAGATCGAGATATGTACTCTAGAAGCTGTATCACTGTCCTGAATATCCTCAGCATTTTAATTGAAGGTGGGACATTAATCTGGGAAGAAAAATTACTCAATTTATGTAAGATTAAACTGACTCAAGCAAGTGGGTCATGTGTTTCTACCTTTGGACTTGAAGAATCATCTGCTGAAATAAAGTAGTGCATTCGTGAGTCTATATTCTCTGCTCCATATATTGGGAATGAAAGACTGCATGAAATTCTATTATGGTTCTAGTTAACTTAATTGAAAAAAAATACCATTGTATTGTCTATTTGATAGAATCTTTAGCCAAAAATCTGAATAAGTTTACAACACAAGAACTTTTCACGATTTATCTTTTGAAATGTGCTGTGCATTAAATATTTTTTGAAAAAATTACAATATAGTTGTGTTTTAGTAGCATAAAATAGTATTTTTAGTTATGATACCATAGACAACATGAAATAAAATGCGTTATCCTCTATGAATTTTTGTTTTTGGTTTCGCTGCTTATGACTGCTTTGAACTTTTTGAAACTTCTGCTACATTCCACCAGTGTGGAGTGTAGTAGAATTTCTACCTCCTGCTGTGATTTCATTTTCAGCTCAAAGAAACAATCAAAACAATCAATACAAACAATAATAATGTTAGACATACAATTGTCTAACATTAGATTTCTTATTTATTTTTTTTCCTTGAGAATTTTTAATGTACTAGCAGTCTGAATACCTTTCTAGATGTCAAATATGATTTACAAATCCTTAACCAAGCTGCCTAATAAGACCACTATTGAGAGGATTTATTCATTACTATGAGGAACATTGAACAAGTTGTGGAGAGCATCCTTTTTTGTAGCAATTTGAGCAATGGATTGATACAGTGCATTATTATGACAACTGCCATCTTTCACAGAAACAAAAAAATCCCTGTTTATCTTGAAGTTCCTGTTTGTAACAGATAAAGATCCTCTCTGCCTCACACAGAAGAAATGGTTAGAAACTATCTGGAAGGTTACACAACAGTTACAAGTACGATTCCTTCGACTGGCTTTTAAATCTGCAAATGTGAAACTTGAGAAATATTTAAATCTCTCTCTAAGGAAACAAATACCCTCTTACCCATGAAAAAACTCTTAAAAGTTTATCATGTGTAGTAACTCATTGGTGCAGCAAGGCTTTTGGAAAGCTTTAGTTTGATTTAATACTTAAGAGAAATTAGTTTACACGGTGAAATAACAAAATTACAAAGAACTTTATATAAAAAAAGGGAATTGATTGAAAAAAATGCAAACTAACCAGCAGTATTCTAATTATTTATAATAAAAAATAAAGACAGAAACATTTTTGTACAAAAATCTACAATTACACTATGAAAATAACGTCAAGATTTTTAAATGGTAGACTGCATAAGGCCTTCACATTATCTAGAAATTAGATTAGAATTTTGCTGTAATTAACCATTTTTTGTCATCTAGCAACCCTTGCTATTCACTAAGACATTTTGGGACATACAACTGTACTAATGCTGTCAAAAAACATCAAAGGAAACAATGTGCAGCAGTAGTAACTTGAGAGTGACAGTGCTGCTGTGGAATCATAGCATGCAATGAATCATGGATTTGATCTGATATTTTCAGAATATTTTTTACATATAAATCCAGTTTTTGCTACTAATGAAAGTGATAGAAAAATCAGACTCCATAAAGCATTTTATATTGGTTCATCTCTGCCTCCAAAAACATAATAGTTTCACACAAATGAGAAATCTTAATTGCTTCAAGCTTGATTTTCACTTATAGCATATTTCTTGAATGCACTATTTCTGACAAGTAACAAATTTTTATTCAGAATTGGTACTCTCACAGCCTGAATAATTTTGCTATAGTGTTTTCTGCATTTTACTCTGATTTTGTTTTGAGTATTCCCATAAAACTGAAAACAATAATTAACAAATAAATATGTGACAGGCATGGAAAACTTATGTCAATTAGTTATATGTTAAGTCTTATACTAAAATAATTTTCACAAATTCACCACTATTTTCCATTAATTTATTGTGAAAAAAGTCCCTAGGTGAATTGATGTTGACTCTCATAATGTAAAATACATTCTTTTTCATGTTATGTTTTCATGGAAAATAAGGCATACACTGCCACATAAGTTATCATCACATAGTACTCACTTATTTTGTGGTCAAAATTAAAATTAATTTAAAGGCAACCTTCCAAGTTCTTAAGGAAAAATTATTTTTTTTTAGCAAAGAGAGTGGTGAAACACTGGAAAATTTTGCACAAAATGGTAGTACATGCCTCATACCTGGAGACATTCAAGGTCAGGTCTGATGGGGCTCTGAATAACCTGATCTAGGGGAGGAAGTCCCTGCTTCTTGCAGGGGGGTTGAAGTAAATGAGCTTTAGAGGTCACTTCTTACCCAAACTATTCTAGGATTCTGTGATCTTTTGATAATATAATATGCAAAACCCATATCAAAGGCTCAGAATCTTATGCTGGTTGTTTATTTTTTATCCAAAGCTGAAGCACTTAATGTGCCTATCCAAACTGTTATGTCTAAGTAAGTTTATTTAACCATGTTTTCTGTAAAAAATTAAAAATGTTCTTTATCAGTTAATTAGGACTAAGGGAAAAAAAAAAAGAAAAAACCAAACCAAACCAAAACAAACCAAAACAAACCAAAACAAAATCTTTCCAAACAAAAGACAATCAGAAAAACAAAAAAAGCCAGTACCCACCAGTCACTGTACTATAGTTTTCTAAATTAATTAAAAACAATAAAATGAAAAAAAATATTAATTTACATGGGTGCATTCCTTGAAAAATGTTTATATATGGCCTATAAAAACTACTATTTTGTGTTTTCTGGATTTTCTAATTTTTGGTTTTGCTTTTTTGGTTTGGTTTGGTTTTTGATTTTTGGGGTTTGGATTTTTGTTTGGTGTTTTTATATTTTAATTTGCCATTATGATAAAATATGTAATGTAGATGTATCACTGAGGAGAGAAACTCAGAAAAGAGTGCCTTTCACTGTCTTTTCCACTACTGTGATTTTTAACTTCTATTTTCAGAAACTAGCATTTCTTATTGTGTTTTAAAATATATTTAACTGACATAATGTTGATATGTACTTCCAGCTTCTCAGTTTACATTCTGTTTATATTCAGTAGAGAGAAATAAATTTGTTAAATTAGTTTGACCTACTTTTAAGTCTGTCTCACGACAAGAGAGACTGTGGTTCTGGACTTTTTTTTCTGTATTAAGTGCCAAGAAAGCTGGAGTGAAAAGTTCAAATGTGCGTCCTTATGTTTGGTCAGAATAATTCCATCTTTTGTTATCTGAAAAAGTTCTGTGGTTTGCCTTTTTGCTCATGGATTACCAACTAGAATGAGACTTTGGACACATATCAGTACGAAAAAGTAAAGATCAAACGGCTACATACTAAGACAAGACGAAGAAATCTTAAGAGGTTGGAAATTTTTTGTTTAAGAATATTGTGATCCTTCCAAGGGTCCCAAAGCTATCAAAAAAAGCTTCAAAATGAACAGTACAGACACCACTGCATAGAAAAGCATGCTATAAACTCATACAAGGCTCCTCACCAGGAGCTATGACGGTCACCTTGTCATAGAAGGAGATCAGCTTGGTCGAGTAGGACCTGCCTTTCACAAAGTCATGCTAGCTTTGTGACTCAGCAGAGTCACATCCGACTCAGCAAACTATTACTCGACATTGCCCTCCTTTACTTTCTAGCAAAGCCACTGTTCATGATAGCCTAGGATATCTAATCTAGTGAGAGATGGGTAGGTTTGGGGATATTAAATTTTTCCTGTGTGATCTGGAAACAAGGTGACTCATCCAGCACCACTGTGTCATGGATTAATTGCCATGCTTTGTAGACATTAACCTGGCCCGTCAGGACCTAAAGGTTTGCCCGGCCCGTAGATTTATTAGAGATCAAGAGAATGGGCCAGTAAGATTCTTTGATACACAAGGACATGGAGGCTTTATTGTATAAATTTCTCTACTTGTTGCCACAAAAATCATTAGCAATTATACCCATGATTAATAAAGTGCATGTATATATCAAGCTATTACAAATTATTACCAGCAATCAATAGTAGTTGTGATCAATAGCATAGCAGCAAGCAGTTATAGCAACAATCTATAGTAACAACACCCAAAAACCCAGCAATATATAATACATAATATCACAAGTTGCAAGTTTATTGCTAATGAAACAAACTTTTTGATAATATAACAGCAGATATACTTCTGAAACCATACCAGAGGGGGCTACAACCATCCCAGAAGTGGGAGGACAAATGAAACTGACCCCAGAAGTGAGCCCAGAAAGAGACAAATAAAACAAATGACAGAATCTTGCTTCAAAAATGATCTGTGTCATGGAGATGAGAGTCAGTCAGGCATACCCAAAGTTCATGCAGGTTCGTTTAGGAAAATGAATAGTACATGCAGCATGGAAAGTCCTCAGGAAAGGAAGTTCCATTTTTGATAAAAGTTTAGCAATTTTTAAATCACAGAGGCATAAGAAGGTGTAGGATAACACCAGTTTGAGCAGCCAATAGATGATGTTCACTTCTGGATCAATCTTTGACAACTTATCAAATTCTACTCAGTCTTTCTAAAGAGCATTAAAAAGGATATATGAGCAACTACGGGATGAACTGCATGTGCTTTGTGAGAAATTGCTAAATCTCGTACTAGAAAGCATATGTTAGACAGGAAAATGATAAACAGTATTGAAATAACATCTGTTTAATTAAAAATAATATTCTGTTAACTGACACATCCCAAAATCTAATTAAAGCATCAGTGTTCTACAAACTATGGCAAATTAATCTGAATTGACAAGGTGGGAGGGAGAGGGGATATTAAATAGGACCCTCTAATTCAGTACTTGACAGTCTTAAATTTTGAAAAAAATAGAAAGAAATGGAACTACATCCCAGAAAAACTGTAAGAACTTGTTACTGTCAGTAAAAGAACACTTTTATAACAAAACATCTTGCGGAGAAGTATATGATGAGATATAATTGCATTGCCCACCTTAGAAGTCTGAAGGAATAGATGGACCATGGAACATCACATAAATAAATGAATGCAACTGCTTTCTACAGACCAAAGATACCTCTCAGAAAAGATGCTAATGTGTACAGCCATCTGTGGGCTCTCATACACATCTTAGAAACAGGTTCCTGGGTGTGAAAACACATGACAAGTGGGAAGCTAGGATTCTTGAAAAGATCAAGGTGTCTGCAATACTCACATTCGTGGATCACTTCAAGAAATGTTGAAACATATGATCTTGCCAAATCACAGCAATTCTTCAAAAAAGGTGTTCTAAAAACTAGTATTGTTTTTAGCTCTTGCTTCCTTTAACTCTTTGATATAAAAAAGTAAAGAAAATTGGTTTTCAAAAATTATGAATGGTGAAAAAGTGGTTAGCTGACTGAAGAAATGCACGCATGATGATGCTAGAAAAATTGTGAAGGGTGACATGAAAAAAAGCATAAGAAGTAGTCTTGTAGAGCTAGAGAAGTATCAGTAAAACGCCTCTGCTTGCAGTCTGATAAAATCCTGATAGGTTTTTGAGACTGTGTAAAGTTGGCTCAGCTGCAGGACCAGTATGGAATAGCAGGTATTTTGCTAAAGAGTATTTTTGATTCTTTTTATCTGCAAGATGGTGTCATGTCTTGGCAATACTGATTATCACTTCAAAAACTGTCTCCTCTCTTCATCTAATGTAACACCTCTGAGGCTCTCCATGTGGGAGAAAAGGGTCTGAGAAATACAACTGGGGACTGAAAATCATGAATCTAGGGCTTTATTTGTAGGTTTTCCCTTCATTTCTGCCCAAACTGCACAGTGTTATTTTGCTCTCTTTGTTTCGTCTTGTTCTTTCACACTATGGAAATCACAAACACATATGTAAAGCACTCTGTCAAAGCTTTGATAAGTGTTGTTCATTTGTCAGATAGCAGCTACTCTAATGTGCAAATAATAACAATTATTTTAAAAAGCAGATTATTCATTACTCATATTTCAAGTGATGTTTCTTCTGGAGGAAGACATCAGCTCTAGGAATAATAATAATTAAATGACCAAACATTCAATCCTGCTGTGAAATGTTGGCTAGCTGTTTGATGTTTTACTGGAAGACGCCTTACAGAACAGTCCTAGTGACTCTGTATCTAATTACATTTCAATTGGATTAAAATATCCAAAAAGTTCTTTAGACAGATATTGTAACTCATATTTCTTCACCTATCAGGTAAATGTCCTGTCTAAAAGTAATCTTATTCCCGTTTTTTTAATTTATAGTAGAAAAACAACAATAAAAGGAAAGCATGATTCTTTTATTTGACTACAGTACAATTTTCATTCGAATGTTTTGCCTGTTTTTTGTGCCTCCACTAAGAAACTTTAAGAAGGATTCAGAAGAAAATGCCACTAGAATAGTAAAGGCAATAGAAAAGGCAAACAGAAAATTAATGGCATATGCAAGAAGGTACCTTCACTTAACTTTTGAAAGAAAAGTCTTAACACAGTTTGTAGCATATGGAGAGAAGAAATTTGACTGTGGTTTAGTTTCTGTCAGCAGAGAAAGCAAGAAGAGAAATCTAAATAACATGAAGTTACAAGAAAGGCTACTTTATTCAGTTATAATTTCCCATAGGTTGTCATAGACTGGTAATGGTTGAAAAATTAAAGCAACTTTCCTTGCCACTTCAAACTGTTTTACCCAAAACCATTACAGAATCATGAAATAATTTAGCTAGAGAGGAACACCTGCAGGTCATTTGGTACATCACTCTGACATTCTGATCAAAGCAGGGGTGACTTAGATGTTATACAAGGTTGATTAAGGTAAAATTTAAAGTATTTCCACAGAAAGAATATCCACAGCCTTCCTGGGCAGTACCCAGCTATCAAATACGTGATATTTTTTACTCCTTCTATCTAATTAGATTGATGTAAATTGAGTTTCTTGCTTCTACTCCATTCCCCATGCACCTCCAGGAAAATTACCTCCCATCAGGTAGGTGAGTAAGATATTCCCTTACATCAAAAGATACTCAACATCCTCAACACCACAACTTTGACAGATAACAATCCTCCCACCATGTAGTATGATCTACAGGTTTGCTGAGAGTGCACTCCATCCCCTTATCCAGGTCACAGATAAAAATGTTAAGGAGTATGAGTTGCTGAGGGTGGTTAATAACTTGTCATTAGTAAGATTCTATACCTCTAGCAGAATGATGTGAGCAAAAATATTTGGCTAGTTCCACACTTAATTTATTAGTCCATCTGTCCAGGACATCTCTTGTAATTGTGTCTCCAGGGATGATGCAAGGATGGGTGCTCATATCAAAAGTCTGAGTAAAGTCAAATTTGACAATATCCACTTTTCTTTCCTTCTCCACTAAACCACTTGTTTCATTATTGAAGGAAATCTGGTTGGTCTAGAACAGTTTGCCTTTGGTAAATCCGTGTTGACTTCTCCCAAACACCTTTTTGTCCTTTGACCTTTTTGAAATGTCTGAATATATTTTCCAGAATAATTTGTTAATTTAAAATAAGCTGACCAACCTGTAGTTTTCAAAATCCTCCTTCTTCTCCTTCTTGAAAATGATCATGATATCTTCCTTTCTCGTTGTCAAATATCTTCTCAAATCACCAGTAACTCCAATGACTGGCATAAAAATAGTTCATTGACAGTTATTGAGTGTGAAACTGGTATTAATCCAGGGAAATCTCATGGCCATATCTCATACAGTTGATCAGCGTATCCAACCGAAAGTGCCCTGTTGATCCTACTACATGTAAACCTATTTTCATCTTAATCATGAATATTTGAGGACATAACTATAGTGACCTGAGGATGAACAAGTCCAATACTCTTCTCCATTTACATTTGTTATTAAAAACAGAAGTCATCTATGGGAGACGTCTATTAATTCTTAATCTTCTCTGACTGTCAGAGCAAAACAATGCCTACACAAAGGGAGGCTGCATTCCTAACTTGACTGGAATGATATTGAAGAAATGGAAGATGCACCATGCTTCAAACTGTCCAGAGAAACACAGGAATTTGTATAACTCATTTATATGGCAGGTATAAAACTGTCTCTAAGCCTAAATGAAATCAATAATAGGACAACATTTCATTAGGAGTTCTAGTTTCATCTTAAATTAACTGAAGTGCTGTCTTATTTATTGCAGTAACATACAGCAACTCCCAGAAGCTGAAGGCAGGACAGTAGGAATAGGAGTGATAAGTTATGTTGTCATGGGGTGAAAAGGAATAGCAAATAATATGCTACTACTAAACTCAATTTATTAAGTGGAGCAAGCAAGAGAGAAGCTGTGAAAGTTTTACAACCTCATACATACGTACACACACACACACACTCACAGGCACAGATTTAGTTATCTGGGACCTGTCCTACTCACCACACCAGTGAATGGGAATAGCACAGCCTCCACGTGGAGGAGGAGACACAGTGCTCCGTGTGTCCATGTAAAGCTCTGTGCAGGCATCTGACACCTCTGGCCTCACTCACTCTACGTCTGTTGTACAGCAGCTGACAGTGTTCCCTGGGTCTGTATGGGCTTCAAGGCCAGATATCAGCAACCAAATAGACTGGCAACCTGCTACGCCTCTCCTGCATTTGCAGATATTGTTCTTCAGTCATCTGGTTTTTCATCACCCCTGCCAAGGATCATTGCTCAGGTTCTCTCTGCGTTGCCACATTTGGCCATAGCCCATTGCATGTTTGAGTTGTAGCTGGCTCTTTGGTAGGTCCATACCAGATGTTCTGAGAATCACTCCCTGCTTTCAAGATCTGATGTCTGGGATTTTTCTTGAATTGACAAATACCTGAATATTTATTGCTAGTGGAATACTAATTTTCTTTGTGGAAAATTAGTTATTTAACCGGACTATGGAAATGACGAATGTTACCAGATCCATCCCTCTTCTATATTCCTTATCTTGGTAGTAAATTATCAAATTAGCTAAGGGCAGAATTTACCTTTAATCGTCACTGCTAAAACTGTTATGGGGAACTTTCATGTGTCTAGCGAGCAAGGGTGTCTTCAGAGTAGCATATCTCTGGGGGATTTGGCTAGAAAAAAATCTTAAATCTCCCTATAACCTTCTATAAGCACATAAAGAATTTATCTATTTAGCCGTGTCATAAAATTATTTTCATTTCATTGCAATAATCTACCAATTTTCTTAGCATATTTTATTCAGTAAAAAATCTCTGAGTCTAATTTCTTGGAACTGAGGAAGAGCATATAACCACAAAATTTCCTTCCTGCAATAAACTGAGATTTTCAGTATTCTGAACATGGAAATTTCTAAACTGCAGTTTTTAATACCAAAGCAGACCAGCATTATTAATATTATATCTGGTAAGTTTTAAGGTGATCAAAGTCACTGGTAATCATTTTGAGAGACTGAATGGAATACATGGAGCATGAAAGTAGCATGCCATTTCTAAATCTCTTTTATCTCACCTGTAACCGGAAGGGTCCTACATTAAGACCAAAGGAAGACATTTCCAAAAGATCATAATAATGTGACCAATCAGCACTGAAAAATATGTTTCTGTCAAAAATGGCTTGGAATACTTGTTACAGTTCCATGACCTTTCTGAGAACTTGAGAATATACAAATGACTGGTCTGCATCTGTGTTGGCTGACAACCTATTGTGAACAGCAACTGGTAGTACGAATGAAATGAAGGAAATTAAAAAGGGGCACAAAATATTATCCCAGAATATAATCTCCTAAATTCTCCTGGCTTCCTATACTGGTAGAAGCTTTTTTTTTTTTTTTTTTTTGACAATTTCTTTTGTGGTGGTGGGGATTTTTTGTTTGTTTGTTATTCNAGTTATTGCAAATTTGTGCTCGGTCAATCTTTATATTTTTTCTTTTCCATTATTTAGTGCAATCATACTGACTCTATCTAGATTTCAAGTTGCTGTGGTTCTACTCTTCAGTGAAAGACATTCACTTAAAGACAGACATCTTTGCGCATTAGAAGTAATTTGGGGATCTACAGTTTCTTTAGAAACATATATATTTTTCTTTCTCTTACTGTCACTAAATAGAGTATTTGACACCCACCCAGATGTCACCCTGCTCTTTTTCCTTGGACTGTGTTATGTATGTTTAAAAAAAAAAGAAAACCAAAAAAAAAGCAAAGCAAGAAAACTGAGAGAGAGAGAGATTGAGAATACAGCATTGGAAAAATTGGACATAGAAGATAGGAGAAGGTGAATAGACAAATTAAGAATAATAGCAGAGAAATAGATAATAATACCAAGAAAGTTTCATTAACATGTAATCACAAAAGAAACAATATTATGTTAAGCAAGAAGGAAAATTCTGATAATTTACATATATTGCTTAATTTGCAAATACTCTTCTCATGACAGCACTGCTTTACTAGTGGATGTCTTGAGAACTACAAATCTTTGAGATCTAAAGTGCATCTTTTTGTTTAGAAGTACATTTCTTAAAATATGTATGTGTTAAATATTTCTTGATCAGTAGTCAGAAAAAATGCATTTTTAATTCATAGTTCGGCATACATCCATCTCTCTTCACTGACATTCACATGTGAATTCAGACTGGTAGAATAATTAGACTTATTATGTTCATTTACTTATTTGCGTTTCAAAATGGTTTTCAATATTATCCTAAAGAAAATGAAATGTTGAAAAGAATAAACTCTTTGTAAAAGTATCATTATGACTTTCACGCTATGTGACATTTGGAAAAAAAAATTTAATAATGGAAGGAAGTGAAGCAGGTGAGATTTAAATATCAGAAAAACAGAAATTAATAAAAAGCAACAAACAAACCCAAAACCCAAATAGTTTAGATGAATTAACTCCTGCAAGAACACTAGCACAAGAATACCAATAACTTAAAAATTAAACTGAACAGAACAGGTCTACTACTTTAACTTCAGTCTAGATTTTAACATTTTAATGAGTTAATTGTGCTGTATAATGACATGAAAAATAAACAGCCTACAGGAATTTGGCAATCATGATATCCCCATGATGTGACAAAGAGACAAATCTCTTTAACTGGATGTTTCTCTTTTGGGAGAAAATCAAGCAAAGATTTGTGCATTCTCTCAGTATGTACTCTACCATTATTCAAAAAGGAAATACCAATACATACATGGCAAATTTTTGCTCTTTTTTTTCTTATATAATGCATAATAACAAAACAAAATAGAACAAAATAGTTTAGACATATTTGGAAGTTTGCAAAACAGATGATAAGGATTTTTGGAAGATTTTTTCTGTTCTTGACAGCTTGTGTTCATTTCTCCAGCTGATGAGGTGAGATTAAGTCTTTGATCATGAAAGATTTTCTTTACTTTCCTGTGAAAGCTGAGAATGATTTATCCACTTATGAGAAGTGTAAGTTTAGGATGAAACAAACATATTTTTTGTTTAAAATTGATCTTATGTCTAGTAATTAAACGTTGTTTTGTAGAATTTTATCTAAGGTGTAGGTGCACAAGCTCTCTGTAGGCTTCCAGAACAGGTTACAAACAAAAGTTTTGAAGATTATGAGATACATAATACTCACAGAGGCTGCTGTTTCTGAATGTTCTGGTGAAATTCTGACTAGAAGTGCAGGACTTGAAAGTTGATTAAGTCACAGCAAGTGTTTGTCTCAACAGCTGTATAATTGATTTCTTAAGTAAATAAATTTTTTCTTTATAGAATGAAATGTATACAATTAAATTGTTTTGTCTTGTAATCAGTACATGTTTTCTTAATATTTGTTCTCATTTCTTTACAAGATGCATTTTTTTCTTCTATTTTCAATGCTGTTTTGATTTCCTTGACTTGACAAGACTGACTGATTTGTTAATTTGTAGATGAATTTATCCCTCTGCTTCATAATTATCATCAGATTTTAATTTACATTCTCTGAAAGTCAGATGTATTGGTTGAATTATATGTTGAGGGAGGGTTGTTAGGTTTTATTTTTTTCTTTTTAAAATTAAATTAGAAATAAACTTTTTATTTGTAAGCCATGTTTTAGTTAGAGTACAATAATTTTAATTTTAGGTACATGAGATATATCACTCTTATGTTCAGAGTAACTGTTTGTACACATCATGGAAACATGAACCAGATGAAGAATCAAATATAAAATCTTATTCATTTTTGTGTTTTTAAAATTGGCTTTATAAGATATGACTTTTAAGAAATCTGTTCCCACAATCTTACCTCTTTCTATGCCTCTCCTTCTAATACATGCATACATGCAAAGGAAATGCATAGACACATGAAGTTATGACTTTGAAAGGAAGTGGTATTCCAAGACAAAGGCAATAATTCTGTTCTATTTATTAATTTCACTGAGTGAAGATTAGCAGTGCTTCTTTCAGTGCATTTGCACTTATTTTTCGCTGTGCTTATTAAAAATAATACAATTAGCACAGCTGGTATTGCCAGGAAATTCAAATAATCTCTAATGATCTCAAACACCTTTTTTCTTTTTTTTTTTTCCTATTTCTGTGCCACTAGTGTTCTAACAAAGGCTGAAATCCTGCAGGTTCTACACACAAAGAAATGTCATTTCTGGATGAGCGATGTACACTCTACACCAACGATTAATGGGTGTCTACAAAACTAAAGTATAGATACCTCTTAGCCCTCTTGTCTGTTGCCACCTGCAAAAAAAGATATATTTGGACAGACATATTTCATACTTTTACATATGTATTTTTATCTTCGGTTATTCTGTTAAAGGAAACAGTTATTCAGTTATTTTTAGTTACTCATATGTTTCATAAAGCTTGTTTCCAGAAATACCTGGAATTTTTAATAACATTCCTGCAATAAATATACATTCTTGAAGTGTTTTACTGTAAAGTTCAGAAATGTTTGCACGATCATGTTGACTAGGAAAATAATTGATTGCTAATAACTTGAAAATAAGTTTGATCTGTTCATTATGCTGTGTTGCAGCTTTACATGTTCATGTTAAAAAAATAGATTTTTAAAACGTTTCACTTCTTCCAAAAGTGAAACATCTAAGAATAAGTATATAATTATATTAATCATTTAACAAGCTGTACAGTATGACAGTAATTTGCTACTCAGAATTTAATGAATTGCCTCCTCAAATCAAACATCTGCTACTGTAAGTGACAGTGATTACCAAACAAGGATATTAGGAATCTCAGCCGATAAAAACATCAAAGAAGCTTGATATACTGTGATGAAGAAAGTATGAGGTTTTGTAACATTATTTTTAACACCTGGAAGAATAACATATGTTTCTTAGTCTTCATAATCTTGATCTGAATCTCTAAGTTTTGGATTTTCTTCTCAGTTGTTTTAAGTTATGAGTTTGTTAGAATTTAACTATCATTCTATTTGACTGTTCACTAATATATAGCTAGTTTTCTACCGAACTAATATTTACCTTTTCTGACTAAAGGTAACTAGAATGGGTTTCTTTTTTTTTTTTTCATGTTAAAATTAATTTAGTTCCCACATACTGTGAAGAAAAGGACTTGACATTTAACAAGGAGCAGTTTTTGCATTAAAAATAAATCTTTTCCTTCTTTTGTAAATATCAGTTTAAAAATTTTGAGCTTGCAGCTTTTTAAATGCTTTTCATGCCATACACAAAATATATATATTGTTCTTGTAGTCAAGGACAAATCGTCACTAAACCAAGCAGTTCAGATTGATTAGCTTCCTTGTTGTCAGCACATCAGAGGTTCTGCGTCAAGCTGCTCTCTGCTCCAAATTGGGCTTCTTCACCAAGAAAACTGCTCTTCTCATTCCAGATTTGAGTCCAGGAGTGAAGAATTATGTAAGCTATTGTGCATGGACTTATAAATTGTGAAATATTACGTATCTATTTATTTTTTATTGCAAGAAGATAGGCTTTGTATTGACTTTACTACGAAGGGTGTCACGACTAGTCAAAGCTCACTCGGGCAAGGCGTGTTTTACCTTGCTGTAACAACTGTCTACCACTGAAATAACTGCTTCCCATCCTGCTTCACCTTCAGTTCAAGGAATGCTGCACAGAATCAAGGCCTGGCCAAGCAAAACGGTCATACTTAGCAACTGATAGCCTCAGTGTCTGTTGAGGTTGGGGGGTGCTTTTGGACAGCCTTTGAACTTTACCTGCATACCAATGACCGTCAGGAAGGCTGGAGTGAGAAAACTTGTAAAAATAGTGCCACTCAGACTATAGGAATGAGAATGAAGCAATCCTCCTCTCCAATGTCAAACTTCTTGTGTAGACTTGGAACTCTTGATAACACAGAAATCATCACCTCTCTGCTCAAGGAAGACAACATCAGTCTTATCAGAGGATACTGAGAGGGTGACAATAAGATTGAAGTAAGAATGGAGATACTAGTCCATTTACTTGTGTATGAATTTTAAACATGCTACAGTGACTTTTCTGTATTAATGAATATTATAGTGTAACTGGAACACTAATAAACTATAATAAATTATAGGTTGCTTAGGTTGCTAATATTTTATTTAGGTTAGCAACAAATCTTTTATTCACAGAAGTGGTATTCTCTGCTTTATCCATTGCATTATTTTGAATATAAAGAGGGCAATGCTCCTGAGATAAAATGTGAGCAAAGACTGTCAATCCTAGAGGCAAACTTTCTCTGAAGTTATTTTGTTGTAAGATTTTATAGCTGCCATGAAAGACGAAATTGCTTATGAATTCTTTGTATGGGTAAATAATCACATTACTGTCCTGAGTGGCCAGGTGAATTTTTCTTCAGTTCTGGTTTCTGGCCTCATATGAAACAGGAAAAGACAAGGATCAGAAATGGAGATAGGGCTATCTGTTTCTGTGGAAATATTTTCATCATATTTCATAAAAAAGGAGTGAACTCTACATCTGTGCTATAATACAAGTGAACTCTGAGCAAAAATCTTACCATATATGTGAGACATTATCTTGGATAAATTACAAGCTCTGCTGCATTTTTCTTTTTCAATTTGAAAGTTCAGTTTGCAATATTAACTTTGTGGGGGTTTTGAGTGCTGTTACCATGATATCCATAATTTATATCTACTTTATCTACATCTACTAAGATGTAGAGCATTTGTATCACCTAAGAAATTTTATTACTTCAGAATTCTTTTTCCAGCTTTGATTACATAAGCCTGACTTTCCATGTAGATTTTCAGAACATGAATATATTGTCTCCCACTAAGTGTAGGTAAATATTTGTTTCCGGAACAGTCTAGGAACTGAACAGGAAGAAACTGTTCTGATTCCAGTTGTTATGGTTGTGTTTCTTCAAGCAGTTGAAGACATATCTGACTTTAAAACCATTTGGCTTCAGCCCTGCTAGTAGCATCATGACTGGACTAAAATGAAAATTTAAATGATTACTGATTAAAAATGTTGTTATTGAAAATAGGACGAATATTTTGCAAGAATCAAAAATCACATGTGAAATAACTGTTCAGTTTCTTGAACAGGAAATTTGTAAATACAGTTTCACCTTCTGCCCGAGGGAGAAGCATCAAACTGATACTTGCTATGGAGGTGAAGGCAATGGAGAAGCAGCACTTTGGCACTCACAGGAGAATATAGAAAATTATGATAAGTATTTTAATTACTTTTTAATCTCACAATATAGAATGTTATCTCTTCTCTTTTTTTTTAATTGAACGACCTACACAAGTTATCAGTTTCATAAAAGGGTCATCTACTTTAGAAAACTTTCGTAATACAAGATTTCTGATCCTGTTTAGTTCTATGCATGCAATTTGGAAGCACAGCATCAATTGCTATTAAGCACCATAATTTTGACTAAAATGGTTTCAATCTTTGTGTAGGATATTATTTGGCAACAGTTCAGCAAAATGTAAGAAGAATATTATTTTATTTTATTTCAGAGAACTCACACACAGTCTCTTATATACCCATATACTTACTAACATCAAGCCCTGTTGATTCAGGTGGTTTGTCCAGGCTGCAGACATGGGGACATTTTACATCCATGTACGTTTGTCCAGGAGTTTTCTTGCATTTGTACAGTGTGGGGCAGACACCAACTTGGTGACTACACACAGACTGTGAATATGGCTTTTCCGGGCTTCAGGAGCTGAGAGTATTTAGTCCCTTCACCGTGACTCAACTTTGTAAGCCATTAAGAGTTACTTAGTGTCCTTTTTCATTTGGTCTGTGTGTCCTGAGAACTGGGGTGAGCAAAAGGCTGGGGAGTACACAGCAGGTACAAATGACCCAAACTGACCAAAGGGATATTTCACACCACACAACATCACCCTCATCAATAAAAGTAAAGAAAGAAGAAGTAGGGAAAAGGAGGTGTCTTCCAAATTGGAAATTGTTTGGACAAGGTCTGGGCATTGATCTGTTTATGGGAGGGAATGAGTGATTCCTTTTGCTTTGCTGGTTTGCCATTTCATGCTCTATTGAACTGTCTTTACCTCAACCCACGAGTTTTCTCTTTTTTCAATTTTCTTTTTTTTTTTTGCCTTCTTATTTTTTCCCCGTAGATTCATGGATTGTGTCAGGGAGGAAGGGAGAGAGTTAGTGTCTCTATGAGTGTTTGACTGCTGGCTGGGGTCAACCCACCCCAAGTAGAAAGGCTTTTCTTCAATTCTTTGCCACCAATTTCTTTGCTTTCCAATAAAATCCCAAAAGAATTGGATTCATCACATTTGCCATTTCATTAATTTTATCAGGAAACAATAAGTGCTAAAAAGAATACATCTTTCATTTTTATTAATTTATCTCTCATTGGTTTACATTCTTATTAGAATAGCCATCTGTCTTCTCCTTTAAAGCAAAAAGACACCAAGACAAGAGCTAGCTTGGAGTGCAGATTCACAAAGAAATAAATGACTCTCAGTATGATGATTTCAGGGGTTTTACCTTTATTTTGAAAGGATAATAATTTATGAGGAAGGATATAAACATCAATTTTAAGAAGATGTGTTCTGTTTTAGCACCTATTACCACAAACTGCATAAAAACGAGATTTCCATAGATCAAATTTCTCATTCTTTCTTTTATTTCTGCTTCGAAATGAGGCAAGCCAGTTGGAGATTTTGGATTTCTGGGAAAAAAAAAAAATTGAAAAAGAAAAAGGAAAAGAGAAAGCATTGCAAGCGACATTCAGCAGCACTATATTGTTACAAACATGTGGTATGCAGGAGCAGATTTGTTCACATGCTGTACAACCATTAAGGAGAGTTGTTATCACGGTATGTTAGAGAAGTACTTCTGGCATTTTTTTGACATAGCAGCTCCTTTGAGTATAAGTTATGATTGCTAAGTGACTTTTCTGTGCTTAGACTGAGAAGGTTTCTGAGAAAATTTATAGGTGTTATTCTTGTAGTGGCTGGGTGACAAATTACCAGTACTGAAAACTGGAGCTTTCCCATAAGGAAAATAAATCAGTGTGTTAACAAATTGCAATACCCTCTTGAGAAAATTAGTTACATTATTAAAGAGAAATTACATTGATTTCAGGAGACTCTGGTGCTCCTTCTGCGGTTATCATACGATAATATTTTGTTTAGGCACTGTAATTGTATTCACAAAAAGACATAACAAAGGAAATTCATAATTTTAGCTCTATTAATAGAAAATAATTTAAACATATATCATAAAATTTAAGAGGGTTTGTTGTTTCTTAATGACTTGAATATATTGGGTTTATTTTGGGTGTTTTTTGTTTGTTTTATAATTTTTGGGGGGATTCAGCACCAGATATCATACCCAAATAAATGTGTAAAAATAGGTACATATATACGAAATAAGTTTTCAAATCTTCATCATGATTAATGGAAATCTTCATGTCATGTCATATATGCCTGCATTAAGATATCTAAGGTATCTTAATACCTACATTAGAACTGGAGTCTATCCTCTAGAAAACTATGCTAAAGTCATTTTAGCAAATGATGTGATTTCACTCCTAAATACAAAGTTCTTAATAAATCTTCGGCTGTAGGGTACCTCTGGGTGAATTTGGCAGGTATACTACCAGAATTTCTAAAGACTGGAATTTTTGTGGGAAAAACCCAAACAAATAAAACAATACAAACAAAAGAAACCACTCACAATCAAGCAAAGAACCCTCCCCTAAAAAAAAAAAAGAACCAACAGTTGATATCCATATTGCATAATATCTAAACTAGCATTAGACACCTACAGTTAGCGATAGAATCCTTCCCATTAAACTCTATAGTCAAACACTTTTTTTTACTGCATGAAAAAAAACCACTGGGCTCATCTCATTGGACACAATAATCTTGTGAGTCCCTTCCAACTCAGGATATTCTATGATTCATCAGGTTTTAAGCACTGAAAAAATAGGCAACCTCTTTAACATAATAGAGTTGTCAACAGAAATAGGCACTGCAGAGGACAATCGACCTCATGCAACAATAAATGAGACAGGCACGATGGATCATTCACTGGACTAATTTAGAGCCATTCTGAAAACCTCTAGTGATATAACCTAAAAATAAGCTGATGTCTCCTTCTGACTTCTAAAAGTCACTGAGAATGTCCTGTTACCATGTCTCATTTTTTTTCAAAACCAGTGGGAAACTTCTGCATCTACAGAAAAGCACGACATTTGGAAGACTTTATAGCCTCAACTAATTAATACAGTCACCACTTCTTTCTGAGGACTAATTAATCTTTACCTAGCAGATTTAGAAAATATTTCTAATGTAAATAATGAGTGTTTCCTGGAAAAGAGACATTTTTTTTCAACTATAAAAGTAAACAAAATATTTAATTTCCCTACGCTCTAGTTTCATCTAAAACCAGCTCTCTTTTCCTCCTCTTTCCATGTAAAAAAAAATTGTTTCAGGTTACCAGGTCTCAAAATGAAAACTTTGACACAGATATTCTGCTTTTTCTTTCCTTGCTCAGTTACATTCTCCAATTTTTAAAGTTAAATCTTCATAGGCACTAGATAGTGTCTATTGTATCAGTCAGTGTAAAGTAAGATTCCAGTAGATTTCTATGCGATCAGAATAGAAAAAAGATTTCGAGAACATTTTTTATAGTTCACCAGTCACTAAATTGTGGTAAAGAATATTTTATGCCTACATAAGAATGTCTTCTTAGAAGATATCTGTTCCCCAGTTTTACTGTCTGGGAGCACTGGGCATTGGTGTGAAGTTAATTATGCCATTTGCCTTACTCCTGAGAAAATCCATAGGACCTGCTAACAGCACTTATAGAGAGTGGTATCCAGCATGGTTAAGAAATGCTGCTATTACACTGACAGATAAAATACCTATAAAAAATACAGTAAGATTTAAAATTCTACTGCATGCCTTAAAACCTGGGCTGATTTTTTTAAGTCTGTAAATATTAGGTTGGTGTTCAAGTACAGAATTCTTGTATTTCATGCCATGTGTATCTCCGAGAAAGGCTCTTGAAAGTCCTGAGAAGGCGCATTGCTTGTTCAGTCTGTGTTCATGCTCTTACTGATAGAGTGCTCATGGAGGAGTCAGTCCTTGGAGCCTCCCCTACGTAAATAAATAAAGTTACCCTGCTCTTTATCCATTCTTTGCAGTAATTCTTGCTTCGAACACTACATCCTTACAGAGTGCTGTTGGTATTTTATATACTAGTCTCTGGAGTTTTCTTTGTCTTTAAAACTTATTTTTTTTCCTTAGTGTCATATCTTAATGTCAAAATTTAAAAGCAGTTTGATCACAAAGTATTATGGACAGAAATACCTGAGTAGATCTACATTGTATATAAAACTGAAGGAGTTTTGAGTATAGGATCCCAGATCATCCCTTATCCTTAACTGTTAGCTCTCTCCCTTAACTCTATTTTCAGCCATTTCTACACAACTCCCTCCAAGACGGTCTAGTTTTCAAGATCTCAGACAGAGATAGGAGTGTAACAGTTTTGTCGCTTTACATTCTACATAATCCCTCATCTCTGTCTCAGTAGACCTTGCCGTTTCAAAAACTTCAACAATCCCTCAGGCAATGCATTGGAGAATAAAACACATAACAGTGTTTTCACACTTTAAAAAAAACCACTTCAGTATACCTCTCATAATATTTCTGAACTTTTGGTTTTGAATAAAACAGTGTACCTATTTGAAGCCTCTCACATGGAGCCCTGGGAAAAGTAAGGGTCAATATTATGCCTTTTAGACATACCTATCAGGTATGGGGATGTAAGCCATTCTGTGCCATTTGGGCAGGAGCACAGGGAGACCTTTGACAAAAACCAGTATCTCTTACTCAGTTCTTTTTACACTGGTGTATGAAACATCTGATAATGACCTCAGGAAACTTCCCTGGAAGTCTGCCCAACTCAAAATGGGCTTGTGATAGTGCGACATGCATCACTAGTGGCCTTTGAGTCTTGCAGTTTTAATCTAACAGATGCAAGAAGAAGTAAGAGGAAAGGATGACTTTTATGCAAAATTTAATGAATGTTACCTTAATGTTATGTCCTTGAAGTATTATAGAGTCATTACAAAGCACTGGCCTTGCACTTCTTACTGCTTCACACTGGATGCAGTGTTGATTATTAGGTCAGCACTACACGTTTATTTGATTCAAAATCATAGGCACCAAAAAACCCCTCACTGTACAGTCAGATCCACTATACATACGAGATACTTGAATTTTTTATACGCATGAAAACGGAGCAAGATCTGGAGTTGTATATCTTGTCTTTTGTCAAACAAACCAGCAAGTATTGTTTATGCACATTTGTATTTAAATTTGTGTTTACACACAGATGGGATTTGGCAGTGGACGGCTGCAGAGGCAGCCTCTGTGAGGAGTGGCTGGAGCTATCCAGTGCCAGGCACAGCCAGTTCCATTTGGCTCCAACGGACCCACCTCAGGGCATGGCTGAGCCTCACAGCCAAGGTGGTTGTGCCGTGAAAGTTCTATGACTTCTTTTATATGACCCATGTAATATAGTACAAAGAGAAATAGACTGAAGTGAACAGGCAGAAATGAACAAACACAAAACAAATAAATATCAGAGGATCACACAGAAACACAAAGAGACCATCAATATAATCAACCCAGCAACACTGTAATCATCCCTAAACCATATCCCCAGGCGCTACATCCAGAAGTTTCTTGAACACTTCCAGAGATGGCGACTCTACCATCTCCCTGGGCAATTTATTACAATGTCTAAAGACTGTTTCAGTGAAAAATTCTTCTAGTACCTAGTCTGAACCTCCCCTAGAAAACTTAATGCCATTTTCTCTTGTCCTTTTGCTTGAGACATGCAGAAGAGAATGATCCCCATCTCACTACAACCTCCTTTCAGGTAGTTGTAGAGAGTAATGAGATCCCGCTGAGCTGCCTCATGTCCAGACTAAACAACCCAATTTTCCTCAGCTGCTCCTCACAGGACATGTTTTTTTAGACATTTCACCATCTTTGTTGCCCTTTTTTGGATACACTCCAGCATCTCAATGTCCTTTTTGAAGTGAGTGGCCCAAAACTGGACACAGTAAATGAGATGCAGCCTCACTGGTGCCGAGTACAGGGGAGAGGTCACTGCCCTGGTCCTGCTGGCCACACTATTCTTGATACAGGCCAGGAGTCCGTTGGCCTTCTTCATCACCTGGGCACACACTGGCTCGTGTTCAGCTGGGCATCAACCAGCACCCCCAAGTCCCTTTCCGCTGAGCAGCTCTCAAGCCACTTTTTCGCAAGCCTGTAGTGTTGAATGGTCTTGTTGTGACCCAAGTGCAGGACTCAACACTTCACCTTACTGAACGTTATGCAGTTGGCCTCAGTCACTCCAGCCAGTCCAGATCCCTCTGCAGAGCCTTCCTACTCTCCAACAGATCAACACTCCCAAGTAACTTGGTGCCATCTGTGAACTGTTTGAGGCTGCACTCAATCCCCACATCCGAATAACTGATAAAGATCTTCAACAGGACTGGCCCCAGTACTGAGCCCATGGGGAACACCACTGGTGACAAGACACCGACTGGATTCAGTTCCATCCACCACCACTCTCTGGGCCTTGACATCCACACAGCTTTTTACCCAGTGAAGTGTACACCCACCCAAGACATGAGCAGCTCATGGACCATGCTGTAAGAGACGATGCCAAATGCTTCCCCAAAGTCTAGATAGACAGTTGTATGTGCTAGACAGAAATCTAGATTCACAGCTTTTCTCTTATCCACTAGGAAGGTCACTTTGCCATAGAAGGAGGTCAGGCAACCTATTATCGGAAACAAAATTATCAAAATCTATTATCAAAGGATTTGTCCTGTACCATGATATTTGAATTCATCCACTCTGGCAAAAGAAAGCTTAAAAAAGAAAAGCAACAACAACAACACCCTTCTCCCCCATCCAAATATGTTTTGATTTCTTTTTAGGTCCCATAACAGTAGGTTTAACTAAATTCCTAACAACAGGAATTTTTGCTTGATTCCTTCTGCCCTTAAAAAGAGTTGCAAAACTGTATTCTGCTTTACCAAAGGATGTTTTTTATTGAAAATTTATCTTAAATGCTTATAACCCATGCATTTTGTTTTCTACAACAAAACTCCACTCCATTATTATTTCTTAATCTAAATCTAAACTATGGTTCTCAACAAAATACTATCTTCTGAAATAATAGTTACATTTTATTTGTAATGTCTGAATTTTTGTTCTGTGTGCTTATATTTGGAGATGATTAGAGACATTTAAGACAGTCTTTTTTACTCTGAAAGTATATGTCAAATATAAATGTACAATGGCTTAGGAAATTGAATTTAAGTTTATTCTGCACTTATACTGGGACATAAGTTTAGTTCTCCTTCTCAAAGGAAAATCACATAGTGTATATGCAGAAAAACATATTTACAGGGATGTTATTATTAAAGGAAGTAAAGACGCATAACGCTACTTTGAAACATAGTGAGAACAACAATAATTTTCCACATTTTGAAGCAGATTTGATTTCAATAATAACACCAGAAAAAGAACAAGGTTTAAAAGATATAGAAAAAATAAGGTCTTTAATGTTAGCCACAACATTTTCTTCTTAAGCCTAGCTAACACATTTAATTACAGAGATATTCTTTCTGCCATTCTCTGTCACACACACACATGTGCATACGCATGTATCCAACACAAGTAGCAGTGGTCTAGAGCTCAATTTACTCACTCTCTCACAAACATTAATTAGCATTTATGGTGTTCTAAATCATTTTTTGGAAATGCGATCTTAATTACAGAAGGCAGAAGTCTCCCACAGGAAATTTGTCACACTTTCCAGCTGCCTTCACTGGCACTTGGTCACCTAAAATGGAAGTAGGCTCTCTACAGGCAAGCTGACTGCAGCCTTTTAGACAACACTGAAAACTATTCATTTTATTCCAAAGCAGACATGTATTTTTGGACAGCAGTGTAGTGGTCAGTAGTGTAGTTCCCTAGGCAATACTTACTTGATCTCCTCTGATTCAAACAGATTCAAAAATTAGGATGTAAACTGCAGCAGAGGTTAGATACCGCTGCCATTGACACCTAAGTTTAGATGCTTGAATATAAACATTAATCCTAACAGGTGCATTATTGAGAAAAATGGTTACCAGATTTTTCAAAATTAATCATATAAACACCTTCAATTGAATGAAAAACACAGCCTAAACATCTTTTAACTAAATATAGTGCAATTAATGAATGAATATGTATTGGGAAATGGAATGGGCCATAAAAGAGTCACAGAGTTATTCAAGTAAAATGCCAATTATGCTATACATTTCTTAAAAAAAATTAGTAAGTACACAGAGAAGTTAATGATGACATTTCAGCTACCAAAGGTGTATTTCATCTGTTTTAGCAACAAATAAGAAGCTAATTGTGCGCATAGGTGTTAACACAAACCAAAGGACAGAGAAACCTGTTAGATGACATTTGAAGAGTATGACATTCATATATGTGATGATCAATGCCCAAATTTTCAGTAAAACATCTTAGAGGAAGATAGATGAGGGCAAGAGATGGACAAGAACAAAGCCTTAGGCATATCCTAACATGAAGATTAAAAACAAAAATGCATCATTGGCAAGAAACACAATATATATTTACACATACACAATGCCAGACAATGCTGTCATTTTCTTTTAAAGATTTTAGCAGTCTTAGTACTGTGCATGTAATTGTTGTAAAATGAACTCCACATCATTCTTATGAATACTGAGAGCTGCAGACTTCTATCTTTCATACACATTCTGTATGAACTCAGTTCACCAATAATTTCAGGAATTACAATAAATTCTTAATATTATTTCATATTAAGTATCCATGTTATATCACAGTTCATGTTTACGAAATTCCGGCAGACTGAGAATTTTCACTTAGATGCATTACTATCTGGAACAAATAGAAATCTGTATTTACAATATCCTTAACTCTTGATACAGTCCATTCATTTGTGAAATGGAAAATTTGGTGCAGATGAATGTATCTGAAGGAAAAAAACCCTCTATGACACCATAATTATTTTTGTCAGAAACAACACATTGATAGCTGCAAAAGCCAGGGAATTTGTAATTTTTTTATTCCTGAAAGGAATAAAATATCAATGTCAAACATATTTTGTCTCCAAGGTCTTTTATTTTTATTTGAAGTAGCAAAGTACAGAAGATTGGAGCTTTTAGAAATTATATCAAGATTCATTATATTAATAGTTCCACTTCTTCCACCTCCTATTCTAAATGTTTTTCTTTCTCATATAATCATGAAGATGCAGTATTTTCTCCAGACACTCATACTGCATGCCATATTAATGCTGACATTACTGAGGCACTTGGGTAATAAATGCTACCTTGTGATTTCCATTTTTCTGAAGTCGTAGATCCTTAATGGCATTCTTTATTCCAGAACAAAAGATTCTCTTAAGAGTGTCTTAACAAAGTTAAAAGCAAATAAGTGTAGTTAAAACTACTTAAGGCAGAAACCCAAGGACTAGTGAAAATTGGTACTTGAAGACAAGTGAACTTAAGAAGCTGAAAAATGTATAATGGAAATTTCAGAAGTGATTCTTTCATAAACACTTATGATTCTTACAGCCAATTGTAAAGGCTAAAAGCAAACAAAGATAAGGAATTGATTATTACATTTCACTAAGTACTCTGTAACCAAAAAATTTTAAAAAGCCCCAGCAATAAAGGTAACATGACTCTTAAAATGCCTAACACACTGCTTGAACAGCTTTCATTTCATACAAGAAATGCAAGTGGCACATGAAGCAACACCATTATAAATTTGTTGATCAAAAGAGAAACGAATGCAACATATCAAGTGTTGTCATGTACTAAAATAAATTGGTTGTGAAATCTGTGAAAAGGCCCTAAGGCATCCATCTCTGTGAGAATCTCAGCCAAAAGGTCTGAGGAACACTCAATTCAGTTCCTCTTTATATATCAAACACAAATTGCTTGTCATCATTGCCTTTCACAGCTGATTACCATCCATCATTTCTTATTTGTCATTTACACCAACTCCTCATTTCCTATGATGCTGTATATCCGGTGTTTAAATTTTCAGTCGTGATACCCCTATGTTCACCACTATGTCATCTGTTAGACTTTGGTGTATGTCCTTCACTCTGATCAAAAAATTAATTAATTATTTGATTTTTTTTCATCCCAAGTTTTTAAAATAACTGGACTTCTCTACTCTTATTAGATAAAATGCCAAGTAGTCTTTGCTAAGGCTGTAGAACGTGCTGTGAAAATACTTTCTTAGAACAAGCACCATGTATTACTCTTTTCCAAATCACTCTTTTAGAAGATAATATTCCTCCCACAGTTTCTTGAGAATTTTCTTCCAATTAAAGACTCCCTACTTGAGATTTAATACTTAAAGTATTTTAACTTGAAATATTAGTGTTACTTTTTACACTTTTTAAGTAAGCATTGGGATTTATCTTTATTATTCTGATTATCAGTTACAATATTGGAACCTGGGGCAGAGTTTTATTCTTCTAGAAAGAGAGAATCGAATTTACACAAAACATGCTAAAATATACATCTTCCTTCAGAAGGCTTCAAACAGAGCTTATATTCAAGGCTACAGTTTAAGGAATGTTTGATCATCTGCCTGCTAAAATAATTTGAGACAGACTTTTCTTTCAAACATTGCAGTCTTGACCAGTAATATATAAACAACTGAAGGTTTTAAAAATACTAATTTCCTGAAACTGAAAACAAGCAAGCAAACAAACAAACAAAAACAAAGCCAAAAAAACCCACTCAAACCAAATCAACCAACCAAGAAAGAAACCCCCACAAATGCAAAATAAAGTATGATCAAGAAAGAAAAACTCAAAGATAATTTTATCTATAGACTAGTAATAACACAGGGTGAATTTTTAATGAGAATATATATACAAAACAACCATTAAAAATTAAGATGACAAAGCAACATGAAGGAAAATTTACTAGAACAATATGCCTAATAGAGGCAAGGAGATATCGAGGAGATATTAAAGCTATTTTGTTTACCATTCTGTGCATCAAAGTTCAAAGAGGATCAATTCAAAGAGAGGAAAGAACAGAGGAGGGATCCTTGGACAATTAGGAGTCTGAAGAGACTTCATCTTAAGGAGAATGAAAGAGCTTGGGTGGTTTATCCTGTCAAAATGAATACTGAGAAGAAAGATGACCTCTAAAACATACCATGGAAAATGGCACAGAAATATAAAAATTAGCTAATAAAGACAATTTGAGCTCAAAGCCTAATGTATCTAGAATAGAACTAAGTACATTAAGGCTATAAATTAGCAAAAAATTTTAACCATCTGGGCAGGAAGGTACAGGAGCAGACTTGCAATCAGATTAGCAGAGGAAATTCACTGAAAATTTTAAAAGCAGTTGAAAAGCCACAGCTCTTACCACCCTGCAAAACAGATTCATCTTGTTATTAAAAAAACTATGAAATGTGGCTCCTTGCAACACCAGTCAACTTAATCACCTAGAGCATCTTTTCTAACCCTACATTCCCTTTAATTAACTAGGGTATGTGGTGAGACATCAGGCATTGATATGGATTTAATGGCCACCTAAACTTTCACGGTGGAAAAAAATTAAAACCAGTTCATAACCTCTCACATATCAAGCACTTAATTGGGGTGAGTGAAATGCTATGTATTTTCCACAATATACACAATAACTGAAGATAACTGTTTCTCCTAAATCTAAAGAATGTTCCTGTCAGGAAACAACTAAATCTTTCAGAAATATTTACATTGCTTTTTCCATTTAAAAAGGATGTCGTGTTTTCACTTGTATAATACACATCTCGAACACTGACAACCAAATTTATTAGCTGAAAAGGGTATGCCAGGCAAGTCTTCCAAATGTAGCCTCAAGTATTTTTGATTTAAACAAAGAACATATTTTATTCCTGGTGTATTTAGGAACATAGATTACTCATGTAATTGATCCCATATTATTGTAAATCTCTGCATAGAACTTCACTCAATTTTAAAACTATTGCAAATCTGAGCCATAGAAACGTTTCCATAGATGCTGAGCACACTATGAAAATGACATAGGTATGATGAAATTTTACTGTGAGGTGAGTCACAATCAACATTGCAGAACCCTAACAATTGCAGGGGGTTTTTTGTCCATCGTGCTTTTCAGGTTTCTTGGGGTTTTTTTCTGCTTTGTTTTTTTCTTTCCAGTTTCAAGACCAAGAAAACTTCCAGTTAGATACTAGGAGAAAAAAAATCATAATGAAAATAGTCAAACACTGAAACAAGTTTTCCACATATACTGTGGAATATCTATCACTGGAAATACTGAAATCCTGATTGTGTGTGGTCAGTTATTCTACTGAGCTTAGAAGCTGGATCTGACTTTGTTATTGTACCTGCGTTGAGCTGATAATCGGACTGGATGACCTAGAATGGACCCTGTAACATAATTTTTTTTCTATTGTCCATTTATGTGTACATATCACTTCCAGTCTTAATCGCTCTTTGATTCTGTAAACTAAATTTGTGGGTCGGTCTCCTGGTTTAATTATTCATAGTTTTAGGAATGATGAATTAAAAAGGAAAACTTACACCTTGCCTGTAATAATAGGAGTCTGGATCCTCTACATCAAAATAAATTTAATTCTTACTGTCAGATGGACAATCCGCATATGTATTGTTCAGATAATTGTAATTACCTGCATTGAGTGGGAAATTCATGCCAACTATTCCAACCTCCAGAGTCTTTCAGCTGTAGGCTTTAATACGAATCAAGGATTGACCAAAGATTCTGCATGGTTTAAAAAGAGGTCTACTGAGTATCTCAACTATAAGGAGAAGTTAGGGGAAACCAGAGTTTATCATTCTGTGTATGAGAGAAAGGAAAAATATTTTATTTAAATGTACTATACATGAGAGTAACTTTCCTTGGTATTTCAGGTATTTCACTGTTTGATTTATGTAATGTTGCAGTTTTCATAGTCTATTGTCTGAACCAGCATGAAAGAACATAATATAGTTTGCTACTGTGTGATAATTTTCGCTAGAAATGCAGGTTTTCCTGAAAAAAAACCCAACAACCAAAACAAACAAAAGAAAAAATGATCCCAAATTGAACAAAACTAAACCAAACCAAACAGTAAAATATCATAATAAAATGAGATATACTGTTAAGTTTTAGTTTATCCTGAACTTTACAAGGTTACAGCACATAGCAGGTGCGTGACTCTGTATTCACAATTGTCATTTGTTTACTATGTAGCACATTTAGTCCTTTAGAACTTCTTAAATTCAAATAAATTGTTCTCTGGTAAAAGCTGTAGTAAATGTGACATAGAATAAAGCCTAAAATAAGCTATTTTTAAATTTAAGATATATTTTTGAAAGTATGGCTCATTTCTTTGTTCATATCCCATTTTGGAATCTGCCTTGAGTGTTGATGTAAAATTCATTGACGTGAATTTTTATATAGTCTTGCTGATCACAAGAATTCTAATGCGGGTGGCATTAGAATTGTACAAGAATTCTTATTGGCTTATAATTGCTTCTTTTTAAAGATAGAAAATCAATTAAAAAACTTGACAAATGCTATTACTGAATATAGATCTTTTTGTTAAAGGAAGGTGACAGTTTCTTTCTGTAATTGTGACAGGCATCTTACTCTTACCTGATCAACTGAAACAAGGTCTCATTTTAAAATTGAGTCTCAAATCTCTTTGGAACTTGTTCCATACATTATAACTTTACTGTGAATGACTTTAAAGAGTACTTGCCACTTATTTCTTTCAAATAAGGACACATTTAATCCTCCTTAGAGTTACAACATTCTCAGTTTTCTTCTTGTGTTTCTTAATTTTTTTTCTGAGTTTCAGTGCAATTTCTTCTTGTTTTCCTCGCTTGCTTTCTCTTGTAGATCAGTCTACTTCTGATCTATCTAGTCTGACTTCAAAGACTGCATTTCCTGTTACATCTCTTCCTTGACCTGAGCCATTTGAGGGATAAAAGGTACATTTTTCTGAAGAAAAACAAAAAAAAATTTACTATGCATATGTTGTGGAACTGTTTTAATGTGATGTTAAAAATTGAACTGTGTATTTGCATAATAGCTTGAAAGCGAATAGACCTCAAGTGAGGTAGTAAACAATAACTGAGAAGTGAAAAAAATAGTATCTAGATAGCATATAGAAACATTAATGCTAAATATATTTTGTGCTCATTAAATGCCACTAATGTGGCCTACTCATGTGTTGGTTATGGTGAGCTAGACAGCTGAAGCAGCCAACTGACTCTGTATTTCCAAGGCCCAGAAATTTCTGTAAATCCACCTTCAGCTATTTTCCTTGAGTTCGTCTGTCTTTTAAAGCGGGCAAAAACCAGACCAGTCATATTTAATACTTGGGGTTTGATTAAAATGACATATAACTAATCACTGAAGAACATCAACCTATAATAGCAGTAGTATTGATTTTTACAGCCATGGTAGATTATTCTGCTCACTTACTGTTTTTCCACCAGAAACGGGTTTTTCAAAGAATATATCAATTAATAGTTGGCTGAAGACTGTTGCTCCCTAAAACAGTATTTCTGTTTGAGTTTTTATAATTAATGTAGTATTTAGGTTAAAAAAGAGTGTTTATGCAACTTTGGAACAACTTTAGTATCCGACTTTGAGCATTCTATATGCTAGCTTTGAGAGTAACAGGCTCTCTAAAATAGACAATATCTAGACCTAAGCTGATTTGTTCTCAACTGGGCCCACTAGAAACTTGTATCCTTATTAGGTGACTCTGCAAGCAGTTCAACTCATTGTGTGCTTGCAGTTCATTTAATAGTCTTTACATAAATGTATCATAACATACAAGTAATTAGATAGATGTAATTTGTAGTGAACTGCTTACTATATGTCTAGAGTTTCTCCTTCAAAAGGAAGCATGAAATAAAAGTAGAAACAATCATGTATTAGATACATCAAAATCTAGCTAGTGAAACCATGTAAATTACAAATTAGAAATGGAATAAATCTGTATGTTGTATGTATGTAAGATGTGAATTTATGATGTTGAAAAAATTACCACATTTTCTCTGGCATAAAACAAATAGGTGAAAAACTTCACAGTAGAATTAAATAAACTGATTGGTGAATACAAATGTCGCCATAGAGTTATTGGGGTAGAATGATCTGTTCTATATTCTATTTTATTCTATTCTGTTCTATTCTATTCTATTCTATTCCATTCCATTCCATTCCATTCCATTCCATTCCACTCTACTCTATTCTCAGAGAAGGGCTTTGTATAATAGTGCCTTTGTTGTGAATGAAATATGTCATGCTAAATAAAACAAATTACAAAAGCAGGCAAATGTACAAAGACTTATTTAACACTTAAAGTTATCGCAGACCTCATTTAAAAAGCATTTCTCACATGAAAAACTAAGCAGGTGAAGAAGAACCTTTAAGAAACATGGGTATGACTCTTTTCCATAGGACTGGTAACAGTAAAAACTGAACTTGCTTTAACCTAGGAAAGAAACAGGACCTTGAGAGAATGGAGAAATGAAAAACTAGAATAAGCATGTATTTAAAAGTTTTATGACATGCATATTTTACTACATTTTTTCTTCTTCTTTTGCAAGTGTTAACTTTTGTAATTTAGCATATTCTTCTTCACAAAAAGAAAATGGACATTCTATTTTAAAGTCCAATTACAAATAAGTATGACTAAAATCATAAGAGAAGATAGAGGAGTTTAATATTCAACAAAGAAAATATCAGTGTCTGTGCGATTTTTGTCAATGAAATTCACTGAGGCTCCTTCAATTAAGTGCAAAACTGGATGCCTGAGAACACTCTGCAAAAGCATATATTTAGCGTGCCTAAGACTTTATCCTTTTTGACCTGTATTGATCCAGGAAAACAAGATCATATTTGCCTAAATGTTTGAAAAAAACATGTTAAAAAATTGTAGTGGATGCATAAAGAGAAGAGACAGTGTTTCAAGATTCTCAAGTGTTCATGCAGTATTATTTATGCACTGATATGTGCTATATAAATTAGAATTAACTAGTCATGTTTAAATGCACTGTCAGCAAAAGCACTTGTCATTATTTTCATTATTTGATCATTTGACCTAAAGAATCTGTCAAATTTTTTTTTGATGACTCATCGAAGGCAGCCTAATAGAGAATAAGGGAAACTGCATTTTTCTATTTCTTCACTGATTGTAGAGTGCTTACAAATTCATTCATACAATATGCTCCTCTTTGTTGTTGATTTTTTCCTTCTCTGACAGTATGTTGTACAAACGCAGTCAGCAAGGAAAGGGCAGCTCTGTGTTAGATCTGGGAACAAGACAAGAAAATGATGGCAGCTTAACTGTGAAGTAGGCTGCAGTACTGTCAAAACTTGGATGCCTATGGCCATCTCTTCAAGCAAACGTTAAAACATCCAGCTGCAGTTTGTCTAATCTAACTTTAAGTATTAACTATTTTAATATTTATGTATATATATACACACACACACTATATATATATATAGGGTTTATTTACTTATTTATTTTTATATATACTATATATATGTAGGGTTTATTTTAGAACAATTCGGTTGCAATGGAAAGCAGATATGTAGCCATTGGAGTTAGTATTACCTATAGTATTATAGCAATGGGAAAGCATAAAAATAACACTCAAGAAAACATATAAGGAAAAGAAAGAAAGAGAAAGGTTAAGAATAGAAAGATACATAATCACCACCCATAGATGTGATACTTGATTGCTGCAGCTTAGATGGTCCTTGGTCAAAGCCATGGTCCATTGAGGTTGGGAGAAGCCCACAAAACACAAAGTCTGATGAATTAAAATACACTGAGGCTCAGTGGGAACGCTCAGGTACCTCCCCTGGACAGGGATGGAGTTTTCAGTTCTCTGGTGGAAGGCCTTAGGAATGAGTATGAGGGCACTTTGGGAGAATTTGATGGTTTATGACACCCCCTAAGACACGACAGCTGCCCCTTCTGTCAGCATAACTGAGCCAGGAATGCCCCATCAGACCTTCCCAGAGAGGGAGAAGCAGGAGTTTTTATAACTGAGCAGTTGTGTAAGGGAGGGCAATTAGCATGAAAGCAAGCACCACCTCATCTTGTGGTCTCCAGGCAGTGACAGTTCACCCTCTCTTGTCTTATGCAAAATAGCCATTACACACCCCAAAACTCACATCCTCCCTCGGGTGTGTGTGTTTGTGTGTGTGGTGATCTGATCTGATCTGATCTGATNAAACTCGGCTCCTCACAAATGGGCAAATAGTTTGAGTCATTAATCATTAGCAGCCCAGTCTCTCAGAACTGAGAATAAAATTCTTTGACAAGAAAAGCAGATAATAAAGGTTCTTTGCTCGGGCAACAACTGAACAAGGACTTTGGAAATTAAGAGCATAAGGAGGTGGACATATAAATCCAAGCACTAAAGTCCTTTCTGGATTAATTTTATCATCTTTTGAAAGTCACAGCTGCTTTGAATAACCTCTTAGGTAGTCTCTTTCATTTAGACATGTTTTCCATCCCAGCACAGTCTGCATACACCACTGTCTCTCTACATCTCCTTCCATTCATACAGCTTACTCTTTTTTCTTTTTTTTGAGTAGTATTTTCTTGAAATTTGCAGATGGTTCTAAGATAAAATATAATTATTTAAAAAATAAGTACATAAAGAAATCAATAAATAAGAATGAATTAAATTTACGCTTCATACAATATATACACTGAATTTTGGTTATATTTGCAGATTTTTAAGTACAAAGGAATTAGCAATTTTAAGGATAAGAAAAGAACCTATAAGGAAGAGTTCATTTCATTTTAATGTAGGTGTCTAAAACTGGTTAGCTGAATCACACTTAAATCACCTATGCTTCTTTATTTAGCATCAAGATAGCTAGAAAGAAAACTCTACGGTTGATGACAAGCACAGCGAGCAATAAGCAAAACTCAAGAAACAGAATATGTCAAAGAAAACCTTAAACTTTAACATTTTATTTTAATCTGTATGAATCTCAAAATAGCTCCAGGAGAATTATTGATACATACATGCCAAATTGCATGCTGGTAAAGCAGAAAGACATTCAAGATTAATTTGAATCAAGATTTAACAGAGCTGAATTAAATAGGCTTCTTTTTTTTTGTAAGGTTAAAATACATCTTGATAAATGAGTAAGATTTCTATTCAGTATTTTCATTATGGGTTTCTTCTTTCAGCCACAGTTTGTCTTATTGCCCTTATCTAAAAAATGCATTATTGGGCCTTGGTTCATTATCTACATACCAATTAATTCCATTTTTGCCTCATTTATTCTTTTTTCCTCTTGACTTCTGCCTCAGCGAATTATCTCTTACATGGAGAACAGGTGAACAGAAAGTGAAAAAGAATTGGGTATGGTAACTAATGAAATTAGTTGCCTGAAATTCTATAAAGCATTGCAGAGATCTTGCTTTTTAAAGTAAAACTTACCATTTTGTCTGCATTGCCAACCTCCCCAGGATAAAGGTCAAAGGTCATTAGACTTTTGATGTTGAGTCTCAAATGGATAGGAAAATGTGCTACACCTCTGGCATCCAATCATATTTAATTTAAACCGTTGCCATCCTGATATTGATTACTTAATGTATGATGATGTGTTGTAATTATTCATTACTGAAGCACATGATATGCCAATAATGTTATGTAATAGCAAGATACATAATTACCCAAGTGCTTTAGATTTTTTAGAATTATTTTTTAATATGAATGAATGTATCAGCTCAATTCATACTATTATATGGATTTGGGACTGAATATTTCAGTACTTTTTATGATTTCATAAAAGCCATCCAACTAAAATGCTTTTAGTAAAAATTTTAAATCCTGACACAAGTAGCCTGTTATTATTTTTACATCATCTAACGATCATAACAAAATAGCAAAAGCCTTTTTTGTCCCTAGGATTATTTAAAAGCATCAGAAAGAAAAGTATCAGATGGTCCAATATCTTGTTTCTTCACATAATAATTCTAGCATTATTTCTTAGCAGTTCATCAAGATTTAATTCATCTCCTTTTCTTAAATATTTCTTGCAGGATTCTTCCACAGATTTTAACAAAAAAAATTAAGTGGAACTTAATATGCTCCTGAAAGGGATGGCTGCCTGTGGATGGTACAGTTCTCTCAGTTTACTTTTGATAGACCTTTGGTACTTACTCCAAATAAAGTTTCTTAGTTAGGTGAAAATAATTTGCAAGTTAATTGGATGGTAATTTATATACCACACGATCAACTAAGAAAGAAACAAATTACAGTGCTTTTTCAACATGTAAAGCGAAGGTACTGGTCTAGAAGCAGACTCTTTAAAGAAGTTAAATACATTGCTTTTCATCAGCAGATTTATCTTGTTCAGGATTAGGATCAATCACCCCAATCTATTGACTTCCACTTAAACAAGTATCCTCATGCTTTATTGAGCAATAAAACACAAAAACAGTGAAAGCCTACCCTGTTTTCTAGGAATGTTTCATTTGAGTCATGCTGAGAAGAGCTCCAATTATCTATCTTTGAATGCAATTTAATAAAAAAGAGGAGATATGAAGTGATTATATATATTGAATTTTATATAGTTTAGTTCTAAAGGCAGCTGGAAGGTGATTATATATCTCCAAGTCTCTGTCTTCTATTTTTTCAGTTTTATTTACAGATTTTCTTCTGCTCCAAATTAACACATTTTGAATGACACTGTAAAGATACAAGACAGTAAGGTGGTTTATTCCTAGAAAAAAAATATGCATGTTCTAAATCATAAAGCTGTTTATTAATATGAAATACAATATAAATAGCTAAAAATACATCTAAGTGGCAAGTTGGTTTATCAAGGAAAATTAAATGAGTCCTTTAAAGCAATGGTAGGTACTTATATTACTGGTGTAATATTTTCATAAATATTGTCTTGTACGAAGCTAAACAAAAGCTAAAACAAGTAGGTTTTCATCACTATTAGTGACTTTTCAGTCACTTTAAGTGACTATTCGTCGTCTGATTGTTAGATAACTGCTGTTACAGCCAAAGAAGCCTAATAAAGCTCTGGGCAGGTCAAGCTCAGATAAATCCTATAAATCTTGAGGCCTCTGTGGTTATCTCAGCATACAGTCTCTTACAAGCAATAGCAGCACCATATTTCGTAGGCTACAGGGCTATATGCAGTACTCACTTGGAAGGAACAGGTATACGACCTTCCAAATTTTACCCCAAGCAGATAAAAACACTCCAGCAGATGAATCTAGTGGCATACTTTCTCATGGATCCCTTTAACCCTTAATTTATTTTGGCTAAGGTTAAGGTTAATGTATTCAGAAGCTGATGGTAAGGTCCTTGTAGACCTTAGAACTGAAAAACACCTTGAGTCCATCAACACAGTCATCATTTCTTTATCATCTTAATTTGGCTTGATATCAAATAACAAGTGCTTTTATAGTACTTATGGCTCAAAAAAGATCTAGTAGAACTTTAAAAGACTGAGAAAAATTAAATAGGTCATTCCACACAAGGAGTGAATAAGTAAGCTAGTCTGGTAAGGAGGAAAATATAGGGAAAAATAATTGTGATAAACAAAAATCATTACAATATATATTTTTTTTAATGTCTTTTCAAATATAAGAGGAATTGCTAAACATTACCTGGAAAAAGTAGGAAGCGAGAAAAATGAAATGGTTTTATAAAATAACTTGTAAAGGTCATCAATGGAGAAGTTTGTCTTGTTTCTGCTTGTCGTGGGTTGACAGGTTTCTAGGTGAATTTCACCCTGCCGGGTCCTGTGGAGTGGCAGGGTGTCATGGGCCAATGACATTTAAGGTACGCCCTCTGCGAGATACAGTATTTAAGGAGCTGGACACTGGGAACTTCCTCTTTGGCTTCCGGCGTTCCAACAGGTAACAGGGGACCGGGGAGGGGGTTTCTGCCAGGGTAGGCCTTTGGGCCTGCCTGGCTGGCTCCCCCCCCCCACCTCTCCTCTGGCTCCCCAAGGGCCGGGCCTGGCCCCCTTTTTTTTTCCATCTGCCAGGCCGAGCCTTTCCCCTCCCCTGCTTCCCCCCATGAGGGCCGGGGCCTGGCTCCCTCTTACCATCCACCGGGCTGGGTCAGGCCCCCACCTCTGGCCACCTCCAGCAGCCCCCCTCGCTCGGCCGGGCCGAGTGGGGGAGGCCCCCCCGGTTTGCTGCAACTCCTAAGATCCTGATGCAGCTGGCAATGTGGGAGAACGGCCTTCTCCCTCACCCTCCTCCTCCTGTCCCTCCCCCGGCTCCTCCGGCCGCTGCCCGGGCCGAGATAACATGACCATCCACCGGCCTAGGACAAGATTAACCTTTCAGACACCGATTCTCTCCCGAGTCAGAGAAAGGGGTGAAAGCATGTGAAGGAAGCTACACCGAGACACTGAAGTCAGTGAAGCAAGAGGACTGAACTAAAGAAAGAGGAGGATGAGGAGATGCCCTAGCTCTGGGGCTGAAATTCTCTTGGGAAGCTATGGAGGATGGGTGATTGACCCATCAGACTGTTTCCTGTAACTCATGACATTTTATGGGGGGACTTGGAGCGTTCTAAAGATGCCCCAGCTTTGGGGGTTGAGATTCATAGCAGTTATGGGCAAAGGTGTTCAGGCTTGAGAAGCCAGCAGATGCAGAGGTGGGCTGCAATTGAAGAGAAGCTTAAAGGGGGAGAGAGAGAAATGAGGACCCCTTGCCCCGGGGGTGGATAGAGAAGATGACCTTTGCTTTCAGAGATGAAGATGAAGATGACTTTGGAGAGATGAGAGAACTTTTCTTTTATATTAGAACAGCTCATCCTTAAAACTATACCCCATAAACTGACGTGGCCCACGAAAGCAGCTGTGGGAAGGCTGCAAGGTGTGGGAAGGACTTTCACAGGGGTCAGATGCTATAAACCGGGCGGCTGATTCACTGTGATGCTGAAGCCACGAGAGAACTGTTTTCTTGTGGAGAACCTCCGTAGCGTGGCTAAGAGAAACTCCGCTCTCTAAGTGAACTGAAGAAAGGTTATTCTAGAGGTGGCAAACTGACTGAGAAATATCAGATGTTGTGTCTTTGCATTGGCAGTGGGGAAATATCTGAAAGAGAAGTTTGGAGGGGGGAGGAGAGGTTTTCTGAAGGTTTAATCTAATTTTTATTATTTGGTTCTCTTTATTTCTTTTTTTTTCCTTTTAGTTCTGTTAATAAAACTTTCTTTATATTCTTTAAAGGTTGAGCCTGCTTTGCTTCTCCTAACTCTTATCTCACAGAGAGGAATACCCTGAATAATAGACCCAAATTTAAATTACTGCACTTAAACTAGATTGGCGAACTCAAACCACTACACTTTAATTGGTGTTTCTGCCTGGCTGGTGTCAAACCACTACACTGCTGAGGTTTGGTCAGGGTGAAACTGGGACAAACAATAGAGGAGAAATACACTTAAGGCTCCAAAATACACTAAATAAAACAAAACTCAGCTCTTGTTATTGAAGTTTATTCTTTTCCCTTGGCATCAATTTTTACAGCAGTTGGAGACAGGAGGATTCTGAATGAGGCTGGTTTCTCCTCTGGCTAGGTGGGGCAGACTTTGTATACGGTTTTGTGTTTTCATGCAGAGTTTCTAGTAGCTTGCTCTGGGCTGTGTCCTGCTTAACATAAGAATTGTTATGAGACTGAGGTACCTAGGTAACACATCCTTCACTTTTGGGTTTTGTTTGAAAGTCAGACACCTGCAAGCATTTTTACACCAAAGCTGTATTTGCCTAAAGCTTCAAATGACCATTTCAATGATGGATATTTTCAGTCCAACTGTGAATATACTAATAAATGTTGATTTGGTTTTTTTATCCATTAATTTCAATAAAATTTCAAATTATTTAAATTTGGCACCAAAGAGAAGGAGACAGTTTATTAAGTAAGTTTGAAATAAGGTGGAGAAGAAAAAAGATAAATATATTTGCACTGACATTGTATGAAAATCTTTTCCATGGATTTCAATAACTACCTTAAGAGAGGGTTTGCAATAATTGTGTGTCAAGAGGTTATCAATGGATTTAACTATTGCTACTTAGTTTTCAGGTGCTCAGCTGCATATTCTTCATGCATTTCCTATAGAGAGCTCTTAGCAGCGATACCAGTGGGCATTTTAGAGACAGCATAAAGCTGTGTATGATATAGAGATTCACATTGTGTATAAAATGTCGATCAAGCGTAGCAGAAAAAAAAAAAGCAGATGCCAAGGGTTTGCACACACAAAAAGCATTATATGCTTATTCGTATGCTGAGATCCAGACAGACTCTTTTCCAGGCTGACAGTTTTTTCCTTACAGTCCTGATGAGGGTCCAGACTTAGGAGGTAACTAAACAGACACATCTATGATGAAGATGGTCTGGTGTGAAAAATTTTCTGTAAGAACATCTCTGAAGTAAAGACATACTTGTCTCATGTGCCTGAGGGAAGTCTGACAATTTAGTATTTTTATTTTCCTTTCCCCTACCATTCCTCTTATTTTCCTTTTTTGTCTCTCCCTTCTCTCCTCTCACACTCTCAGTCTTCTGAGAAAAAAGTTTCCTTGGTTGAAGGGTTTTTTTTTTTATAAATATGGGAAAAAAGCTCTTACAGAAGGAAAAAGAACTTGACTTGTGTGGAGGATGCTACTTTTTTCTTCCTCAAAGGACATCAAAACGTTTTTAAAAGAAACATTCAAATATGTACTGTTATAGGAAAAAAAAAATTCATTTTATAGGAGTATCTATCTCATTTTATCAGTCTCACAGTCTACAACAGTCTAAGTCTGTGTGAACATTGTTATGATGTTATTTCGCTAAACATATTTATAAAACTGAGAAAACTTCATAATTTATTTTAATAGTGTTGAGATAAAATTATGGAGCAAATCTAAATATCAAACTTGATCTTCAAATAGAAAGATCTAACAGTCAAAGCAGATACATCTTATATCTGCACATGATTTTCCATGCTTTAATTTTCTGATGTATTTCTCTTCAAATGCAGAATGTTATTTTCATTTTATTTCAACTTATTAGAAAACAGAAAAAAGTGTACAACAGGCAAAACGTTTTTCTAGCCCTCTTCTTTTTAAGACATTCTGAAAAATATATGCAACTTTTGCAACTTTTTTTTTCCCCCATTCATTTGCAACAACTTATTTCACATTACTTCTTTTCTACATTTGCACCTCACTATAATGCATTATGGAAATGTACGTGCCTTAAGTGTCATAGTCTGATGCTTTTTTTTCTGTAATTTGGTGAATCTTCACACATCTAATAACACCTGAAAGGTAAATCAGCAATTGCAAGTTTAATAGCTGCTAAGTGCAAACTTTTACAAAATGCAATTACTAGAGTTCAAAGCCTGCTCCTCTTGCTTCCAGTGAATCATAAGTTATTCATGATCTCTCTCTGTGACACAATCATGCTAGTCATGTTGAGAAGATAATGCGCTTTTATGCACAGAATTTTCAGCTGGATTTTTGCTCTCGCTTTGAGCCAGTCCTTTGAAGTCACAGGAACCCTTCTATTAAACTTGTCTTTGGATCAGGGCTTCTGTGAGGAAAAATCAGGCAGAATAGTACAAAGACAAATACACTGGCATTGAGTGTTTTTTATTACATAAAACAGAAAAGATTAGCTGAACGCACATGATCAATTCTGCCATTGAAATAATTCCCTAGTATTACAGCTAACAATAATTTTAATTACATATTTATCACTGGTGTATTCTCTCTTCATTTCTTTCAGATTTCAAAGGTGATTTGTATAAAGCAAAATAACAATTGATCTTCAATACTGTAATTTCAATACTGTTAATTTACTAAATCAAATATCTGGATGAAATGTACAAAGCACCTTGATCTTCCTATGCAAATCAAAACATTAATCTCTGCTCTTGGAGATAAAAATATTGCCACGTTTCCCACACTGCAGAGGCATCAGAAAAACAGAAATTGATTCTCCTTTCATGTAGGCTAGACATGCATTTTTCCTTTTCATTAAAGAGAAGTCCCAAGACACCTAAATTTCTGACTTATGTTCCCCAAATAAGGGATTAATCTATATGGCCTAAATGAAGCTTTTGGGGATTAAATGAGAAAAAGATTCAAAGTGCTGATAGATGGCTAAAACATTTGTTAACTGTGAGATAGATATGAGAATGGGTGCATGGAAATTATCAGGAAATACCAACGTGGTAGGGCATCCAGAGATAAAGGCATGTGAAACATATTAGAAGGAGTAAATAAGTCTCCTGGAAAGAGAAACAGAAAAAATAGTCATGTAAATATTGGCAGAAATTTGAAGAGGGGGATTGTATAAATAATTACGTTTAATCTCCCATCAATACCCTTATGTTAACAATTGTTACACAAAGTTAACAATTCAGAGTCAATGGGAAGCAAGGAAGAACTGTGCATTATCTGCTTCACCACTCTTCTAACATCTCTGCTAAAAAGTTTTGGAAGACAAAACAGCTGCATACAGGAAAGTAGCTGACTGCTCGGCTTTATAGTCTAAAACAAGATGGTCATCAGCATACACTTAGCAACTACTGTTTTTATATTAGAGTATGAATGTTAGCTGTTTCTTGTAAAGAAATGAACCAACACAAAGCAAAGCTTATATATTCAACAAAGTAGATAGAAATGCAGTTAATTAGAATTTAAATGCAGTTACCATCACCAGATCCTATTGTTGAGGAATATTCTCCAACTAAGATGGCTAACTAAGGTAAATCTTACTATTTGTTGCTCTAGAAAAAATCAGAAATCCTTGCATACTTTTAAAAATTCGTGTTTGGACCCCATCCTCTGAGTCCTTCATTCTAGAGCCCATCTCAGCAAACTGACCAGCTTACTGCCAAAAAATTCTCTTGGCCTTTCCAGACAAGTGGATCCCATCACTCCCTAATAGGCTGCAATCGTTTTTACAAATTTAATGAAAATTTCACATTGCTTCAGAACCTGTGGATTCATGTCAGCTGGAAATGCCTCCTAATATCACCAAGTCCACCCATCAACCTAACATTGCCAAGTCCAGGACTAAACCACATCCCTAAGCATCACATCTATTTTTTAAATGCCTCCAGGGATGGTGGCTTAACAACTTCCCTGGACACCTTGTTCCTGTGCATGATGACTCTTTCAGAAAAGAAATTTTCACTGATATCCAATTTAAACCTCTCCCGGCACAACTTGAGGCTGTTTTGTTTTTGTCCTATACCTTGTTACTTGGAAGAGGAGACCAACCTCCACACCTCTAACACCTCTTTACAGTATAGAGAGCAATAAGGTCCCCATGAACCTCTTTTTCTTCAGGCTAAATAACCCCAGCTCCCTTAGCTGCTCCTCATAAGAAGGAATTCTCCCTTTCTGAAGAAAATCGGGCCACACCAAGCATTTATGGAAATGCAAACATGCATTACTTCAACAATGCTGCTTTCTTTTCATTTTCTCTACCCCTCTTCTGTCTCACCATCCCATCCCTTTCTCATGCTAACATATATGAATAATGTAAAAATCTATTAATATTCTAAACAAATTTCTAATATTACATTTTGCTTCAACTGTCATCTTCTAACTCAGAAAACATGAAAATTAAATGTTTAAAAAGTATTTGATCTAGAGGACCTTGGCCTCAGTTTTGTACTTACCTGGATGTATTGTTACTTTTATAATTTAAGGGAGAGAGAGAAGGGAAAAGAGAGAAGTGAGGGGTGATATGAGGAAGCGGAATGAGAAGGAGAGAGTAGAGAGGGAGAAGAAATGGGAGAAGGAGAGCAAAGGAAGCTATAGAACTTCATTATCCTAACCGAAGTATTCTACAAGTACTCTGCAGTTACTTTTTTCCTTTCCTTTAAACTTTCTTCATGTTCCTTACATACATACATAACAGCTCAAGGCTGCGACCATCACTTCAACCAAGGGACATTGAAATTGCAACCGTCAAGTCTCGGCCTTGGATCCATGAGTGGTGATGTTTTTCTACTCTTGTCCTTTCTTTCTTTCTTTTCCTTATACATTTTTGGAAGTGTCTTTTTTATGCTTTTATATTGCTATATTTCTGCAGATAATAACCAAAATGGCTACATACTTCTTTTCTATTGCGACCAAATTGTTCTAAAAAAGCCCCCTATATATCTATATATCTAATCTATATATCTATATATATAAATATTTATAAACACTGATCATTCAGTGTAATTGCACTCCAATCCACCCCAAGGGATCTATTAACAAGAACCTGGGTTACCCTTGCCTTCACAGGCAGGTTGTAGGAGCCTCTGTGGCACTTTATTGAGTAGCTACCCTGTCCCTGCTTGTAATTCATCTGGAGAGATGAAAGCTGACTTCTACATCTGCTTATGCTGCTCCAGACATGCCTGCACATTTTGGCGACCAAATCCCTGGTGTAAGGATCTGCTTCAAAAAGCAGATATCAACCCCCTCATCTCTCATTTGGGTGATCCATTAAGTATTTGAAGTGTCATGTGTTCTATAAATGCTACATACCAATGCTAGTAGCACAGAGGATTTTAGAAGATGAAAGCAAAAACACTAAGCAGAGAACAGAATGATGAAGAATGATAATGTACATTAGTGGTTGCATTTCTATGGTAAAGTAAGCCTCTCCTGGGCTAACTTGTTATGCAGATATTTCCCCTTTGGCTGACAGAGTACATCTGTTTTTGTTAGTCTCCTTGTTGTGCACAGCATATTTTACAAACCAAGCAATTAGAAAGGAGAATTTTGTCTTGATATGCTGATGCTGTGATGACTTGCTATTGGAATAAGATATTTTGCAATCAATAGTTCATTCTAAAATTATATCCAAGAAAAACAAACGCATATTCCCTCTCTGCATGTAATTAGTACAAGTCTTGTGTCTTTCAACAGGGAAAAGAAAGACACTCTCCATAATACACATTCTAATTACAAATTAATCCAATAGCTGAGAAAAATTTAAGTATGCAAAATGAGGTCACACTTGATAATAAGGTTATTTTTCTTGAAGCTGTTATTCGTAAACCTCTTTTTGCCTACGGGTATTGTAGGAAGTGTGTTAAAGAATGATTGTTTTAACTTCTGCTTGTTAAAGAGTGTATAAACTTTTAATTCATAAACAGACCTCACTTCATTTATTTCAGTCTTTTTCGCTATGATTATGTTCCTATAATTTAGTCTGTTTGGGGCTGGTCTGTATGACCATTTGAAAGATGGTCTAAAAGTCAGTAGCCTTTCTGTATAGCCAAGTAACTCTCTATTTGATGGAGTGTTACCCTCCATTTTACTGGTAACTCTCTTACTGATGGAGCTGGTAGGATTTTGATTCTTACTCTTGACTTTTCAAATAGTTCAGGTTTGACTCATTTAAGTCTTCATTTTACATTGTGGTAAATAATTTTGTAGCTTAAGGGAAAAAAGATTTTAATAATTTTTATTGTAGTATCTCTTTTTTCTTTTCCCTATATCATCAGACAGCAAAGTGGCTGTTACAACAATTATGGACTTGATCCTACTACACTGCCAGATATGAGATGTGATTGATAACTGTCTTTGAATTCGACACAATTTTTTGATTATGGAAAGAACTGGTGAGGGTTTTTAGACATAGCTTTCATCTGTGTATACTAAAATAGTATGTATGAATCATTAGAAAAATACTCTTCATGACACACTTCCTTTTCATTGTGAGACAGGCATTTCTGCAAGCGAGGCGAATGTCTGCCTACTTCTGTTGGTTGACTGCAGTGTCTAGAAAACTAACTGGTGTAGTGGGGTTCTTATCAGTTAGATGGCATGTCATTCCAGATGGCTAACAGCATGCAGTACCTCACTAGTATTCAAGGTAAGGTTTGTTCATGAAATGTATGCAGTTATCAAAATAGTGACTGCTCCTGGGTATTACATGAGAAATATTGCCTTTATCAATTTAAACATTTGTTTAAAAATTTAACAAAGTGTAAAAAACTTGTATAAAAGTGTATAAAAATTGTATGAAAGTGTAAGAACCGTATAAAATTGCATAAAGGATATCAAACTGGTTGGGATGGAATCAGAAAACAAACAAAATAACAAGAAAAAAGTAAACCTTCCTGTTAAGATAATTCAGATTTATTATTGCTGTATACTATGCTAATTTGCCATATCTTCTGATCTATGCATCATTAATTATGTTATCAAAGTGAAGTAACATGGACCAGGCAGAAAATCTGCAAGTTCATCTACTAATGACATGTATTTTATAAATACAAATCAAAGTAGTGTTTCTCCAACATATTGCAAATACTTCGTAAATAATTGCACTGGACAAGCCTGCTCAAGCAAGATGTCTACATTTCTGACATAAAGCCTTTCTTTTTTCAGTTTTACCCTAAATGGATATACAAATATGCATTTGGATTAGATGTTGCCTGTTAGCTACTTAGACAGACACAGATAGATACGCAGAAGAATGATTATTCAACTGAAGTAGCCAGATTTTTGTCTTTGCAAAAGCTATTTTTCCATTGTAAAATTGCTTCAGAACAAACAAGCATTCTAAAGCTGAAAATTATTTTAAAGAACTAAATGGAAAAATGGAAAAAATTACCTGAGAAGTTTATTCAGATGATAGATCACTGGAATATGCACTCTGGACAAAATGTTGCTGTAATAAGTCTATGGGAAATCCTGCAATGGATTTCACTGCAAATTGTTGGACATACTGAAGATAGCTGTATAGAGGGTACACTGTACAGGTTTTGTTCAATATATTTGCCTTCATTGACTAAAACAGCTACTCAGCACCTTAGAGTCACTACTGTTGTGTAAATATCTGCACTAAAATCATGTAGATGAATTTTTGTGTTTTTCTCATAAGAATTTGAATTATTTGGCTGATATTTGCCAAATTGGACAGAAGGTATGAGGGTTCAAACAGTCATAATTGTATTATAGTTATAACATATATATAACATTGTTGTTATTATTAACATTACCATCCAGAGGGACCGGACAAGCTCAAGAATTGGGTTCATGTGAACTTCATGAGGTTCAACAAGGCCAAATGCAAGGTTCTTCACCTGGGCCAGGGCAATCCGCAGTGTCAATATAGGAAGGATAATGAAGAAATTGAGCACACCCCTGCCGAGAAAGACTTGGGGATTGAGGTCAATGAAAAATTGGACATGAGCAGGTGATATGTGCTTTGAGCCCAGAAGGCCAATTATATCCTGGGCTTCATCAAAAGACACATGGACAGCAAATCAAGTGAGGTGATTCTGCCCCACTGTTCCCCTATGGTGAGACCTTACCTGAAGTACTGCGTCCAGACAGCTCAACACAGGAAAGACATGGACCTGTTGGAGCAGTTCTAGAGGAGGGCCACAAAAGTTATCAGAGTATTGGAACACTCTCTTATGAAGGTCTGAGAGAGTTGGGGTGGTTTTGGAGAATAGAAGGCTCCAGGGAGACCTCATTGTGGTCTTTCAATACCAAAAGGAGTCTTATAAGGAAAAAGGGTCCTTTTTAGCTAAAGACTTTTTAGCAGGGTCCATTGTAATAGGACAAGGGGGAATCATAGAACCGTAGAATTGTTTGGTTTGGAAAGGAACTTAAGGTCACCCAGCTCCAAAGTGCCTGCCCATGGGCAGGAACACCTTTCACTTGGCCAGGTTGCTCAAAGCCCTATCCAACCTCATCTTGACCACTTCCAGGGACTGGGTATCCACAGCTTTTCTGGGAAACCTGTTGTGGCGCTGCACCACCCTCATAGTAAAAAAAATTTCTTTCTAATATCTGCTGTAAAGCTACTGAATGGACTAATCCTGACACCTGGATGAACCTCAAGCATGAGCCATGTCTTTGTCTGCAGTCTCCGACCCCATCTCCATCTCTTTTTCTGGCCCTGTGTCTGTCTGCCCCTGGTAGGATTCCCCTTACTAGGTCCCACACCAGAAGTTTCAGGGGCTCAATGACACCCCACACCCTGTGCCCCTCATGAGACACCTCCTGACTGGAGACTATATATAACCACAGTACGAAGAAAAGAGGAGGGAGCGTCACTGAGATGGAAATATTGAAGTGAGAATAATGCAACAATAGAGGACTTTCAGGAAGCAATTTGCTCCGTGGGAAACTTGAACAGAATTTTGTAGTGGGTGAGATGGCATTCCAACCCCTTTGGGGACCAAATGTCTAAAAATAAGCTTCTATAGTGTGTTCATCACCTTACTGACTGAAAGAAAGATAAATCACCACCTTGTCAAGGCATAAAATGAGAGTTCCTCTAGATTAAGAATTTTCTTTCTATCTGTATTTAAAAAAAACCATCTGTAGACACTAAAGGATACATGGAGAAAGAGATACTGTTTCTCTTAGTGGGAGAAAACATAAGAAAATCTTTTTAGTAGTATTAATAGAGAAGAGAATGACAACGACTATATAAAAGTGTGGTAAAATGAAAATATCATACTGAAGAGATAAACGGAGCTGAAGAGAAAATAGAAAAATACCAGAATTGAGGATTCATCTTTACTGAGCTATTGCTACAAGAATAGTGTTATAATATCACATCACACAGTCTACAAATGCTCATCTCCTAACAATGCACATACAAAAAAAGTGAATGTTTTAACTCATGCTGCTCTGAGTGAATCACAGTGATTTGAGAACTTATTCTTATTTGAAAATACTGAGTTATCTTCGACATATATTTCTGACAAATACAAAAATTAAGGAAATCTCGTTCAATTAGAAATGTCTTATGGTATGTTTATGTTTGAAGTTTTACAGAAAAATGGTGCTAATAATGCCATGACTTTGTACTTCTTTGAGAGAAAAAGATTGCACGAACATATATTTTGTAATAAGTTTGAGACAGCAAATTGTTCCTACACTGTAGTATCACTATTATGGAGATTGGTGACCTCTGTAATTAAGGTTGCCTCCAAGTTTCCTGATAAAACCTTATTTTAGTGTGAAGACTTCACCCTTGAAAATTGCTTTGTCTTGGTAATAGCCAGCTATAATCCAATTGCAAAGGAAAAGGGTTTTTTTAGGTTTGAAGAAAATATGGAAAATTTATGTGGTTTATATTTGCATTGTAAAATGACTATTTGAAATGTTGTTTAAAAATTGTGCATCTTCAGTTTATCATAGGTAAAGCAGCTTCTTACAAGTCCTTTATTATTTTTTAATACCAATCTCTCCTTACATACTTACGTGGGATCTGTTTGTTCCACAGTTATAGAATGGTTCTTTTTTTTCTCAGTAGAAATAAAAGTAAATACAAAGTAAGGAAGACAAAAAACAAACCAAAACAAAACAAAAACAAAAAAAAAGTGGTATTTACCATTCTACTTAGAAATTAAGAAATACAAAATTTCATATTGGAATGGTCTGGCACTGTGCGTCTGGTTATATTTTGTTGAAACAGATAAGAAAGCTTAAAAAATATACTTGTAATTAAAAGAAGAAAGTAATTTAATAAAAAATATTACTGTCATATTGAACAGTATCTTATCCTAGTGCTGTGATGCCAGATTTCTTCACAGAAACATAATGTAATAAGGTGTGGGGGGGAGGGGGTGGCTTACTGTACTAAAAAGACCAAAGCTTATAAAATACACATGTTCTCATATTTTACATGCTCACACACACACACACACACACAGAGATCTAAGAGATTTATATGTGAACTGCTCAGGAGAACAGTCATCTTACACAAGGCAAAGTATTGTGAGCAATTTTTCTCTCAGCAACATTTTAAATGAAGGACCCTGTTGAATAAGATCCGTTAAGCATCCATACACTTGGTATGCAATCAATAAAATGAAAGTAAAACTCTGACATTCCACCTCTCCAAGGAAATTCAAAGGGGAAAGAGCTCCAAGAAAGGAGAGTATCCTGTTAATATAAAGTGGAAAGAAGTGGAACTAAATAAAAAATAACAATTTCATGTTCTGTTATGTATGAGAGAAAATTCTTGTAAGATAGTCATGTAATAAACTTGAAAATGAAAAAGTTTATATTTTAACATGTTTTTTGGATTGTCAAACTATGGGTAACTCTCCCTGGGGTAAGTGTTTGTCCTAAAGTAAGGCTCAAACTTCCAGGGTTAGCACAAATTGCAGCCTAGAAAGTACAAGCAGAGGACATTAGTCTTTGTGTAAAGAAGAGATAGAAGCAGCTGGTGAACATTTTTTTTTACCAAGTAGAAGACAGGAGAAGCTGTTTGAGAATCCCCTATCCACAGTAGAGTGGAGTCCATTGTCTGTACTAGAAATAACCTTTCTTGTAGGTGGTGGGTGACATACTGGACCTTAGCAGTGCTCCTGTGATTAGACATAAGAGAGAGCAGTGTAAGCAGCTCTCGGCATGACTGGAGAGCAGAGCTTGGGGCAATCTCCAGGAATAGCAGCAGGCAGAACAAAAGGTATCAAGGAACACTGCAAAGCTTAAAATGATGACCTGCAAAAGAAGCAGAAAGAAACAATACATTGTACTATTTGATAGAACCCGCAGATCACACAAGGTCATTTTTTCGCTTAGATTAGGCTTTGGATGTTGTTTATTATTAGTAGTAGTAGAAGTATTACTATAATCCTTACTGTTGTTTTTGGTTTATTGCAACAAGACAAATTTAAAAAGTCCCGCCAAACCTTGAAGTTGCCCCATTTCCAGAAAAAGAAGCTAACTGTAATTATTTTTTATATTGTACTCTGACTTGTTCCATTACCTTATTCAGGTTTTGTTTCTTTAAAACACTTCACTTGGGTGAAGCTCTCATCCAAACCTTGTTAAAATTAGACCAAAATTCTTCATGAACAGGTAATGGCTACGAGTGAAGAAATTTTTGTTATTTTTCTCATGTTTTTTGGATGTAAAATAGAGCCAGTGTTTTAAAACTGGACCTGGATGATGGTGTTAGCTGTTTATTTACGGCAGAGTGGTCACATAATCAAGTGCAATACCAATGTACACGTTGAAGGCAGCCGTAGGTGCATCATGTTTAAAAAACTAAACTTGTTGTCTTAGGTCCCACCAATGGCAAGTCTATACTAAACTCCATAATCAACCTCAGTACTCAAAAGTAAACCTGAGCTTGATTTAACTCATATACCCAAAGAAAACCTGAGCTTGATCTACATTTCTCCATGAAAGAAAAAATACTTCTCAGCTGAAATCACAACTTACTTGTGACATGAAGTTTTTTTCTGTCATTTTAGGGTGCTGTGCAACACTTCCTGTTTTAAAAAACATTCTGTAAGTATGTTTTAATGTGAAGGACTTTTTTTTCTCCAAAATTCAATATTATCTATGAAAATTTATGTTTTCCGGGTAATCAAATTATCTTTAAATAAAACATGTCAAATTAATTTTAATTTTTGGTTTTTTTGTTTTGTTTTTTTTTTTCTTTTTAAATAGTCCCCATATTACTTAAACACAAATAATATCTAATGAGAATAATGTAATGTGGAGGGCATGAGACAGACAGACTTCAAGGGAAATACAATTCAGGTCTTGTTTTAGTCAAATTATTAGTACAGTCTTCTGTTTAGGAAAGGCACCATAGAACACCAAGAATAGATTTACACCTCCTTTTGCATCACCAAAGTAAACTTCAAAGCTGCTGTAGTGAATGCTTCTTCTCCATTTTGCATAGGTAGGGATTTTTTTGCTCACTTCTTTATTGTTTTTTTACTCAACCCTCTCATGTCTTTAGCTCTCCCTTAGGCTTCTTTTAATTTTGAATTATGTTTCGCAACTGCCATAACAACACACTCTTTAGCATCCAAATTCTTTGTTGAACCTGACATTTTAATTGAATTGAAAAATGGGATTGCTTTCCAGAAATAAAACTTCTAAGCTTAAGTGATACTGTGCTTGAACATATGAAGTACTATACAGTGGAATGTTTATGTTTTTTAAAAATATGTCTTTGAATACTTCTCATTGGTTACCACAAAATAATGATAGACACAATATTCAGCTTCAGTTTTGTACCAAGGTGAGAACATGATCTGTTACCACCACATCCCCTTCTCTTCCAAACTCCTGACTGGATAGTTGTGAAGATATATTTTTTGTGAAGTGCTGACATACATTAGTGGGAATCGCTATAAGAAAGTCCGTAACAAAATCAATAACTCTGCTCTCAGAGTAGCACTTAAATAGTGTGCAATAATTTGGCTTGAAGCCATACCTTGAGCAATGAGAATCAAACAAAAATATTGAGTGGCTGTGCATTAAGTGAGAACATCTATTCTGTGCAGTGAAAGAGGAAGGGCAAGGAACAGAACAACTCAATCTTCTGTTTTGAAATGACACTGTCTTTTATTTTAAAAAGGGTGTATTTCACAATATATAAGGTAAGGATTATAGACAGGGAAAAAAAAAAGAATCAGAATTATGCAAATATATATGTGTATATGCAAAAAGTGATTAAAGTAAGGTTATCAGCCATGTTACTTCTCACTTCTTCATAGCTTTTTATTAATTTCTCTTTTCTATTACTCTTTCTAAAATGACCTGAAGTAATGATTCTCTTTTTGTTTACATTGAATTTAAATCTAACTGTAGAGAATAAATATCACTGCCAAAGATTCCCTAAACTGGGTATCTGGGGAATCAGAACTGCATGACTTGCCATAACAAACATTTGTACTTCTCCATAGATGCTATTCTATAGAATGCCAAGATACAATAAGCTGAGGGCTCACCAACTCCATGGAGGCTTTAACCTGTCTTCCGGACCATATTCCACTCAGGAGTACAGAATTCTCTTAATGATGATGGATTTGGTATCTGAAGTAAATTCCTTTCTTAATTCTTCCTCTAGGGAAAATTACGTATACAGTTGTTTAGTACCGTGTGCTATTTATTTTCAAGCACCCTTTCAGAGAGTATTTGAAAAAAATTAGGTACAAAACTTTGCAGGAGGATTGGTGAATTTTGTTATAATTCTTGGATTACCAGTTTGTTCCACAGTTTTATCTGAACCAGTTTTGTCCTTGTTCTAGATATCTAGTTCTGAATTAGTTAATCAACTAATTCCTTCTGTAGTCAATGGAGGAAATAGAGTAGCTCTAGAGGATAATTAGTCTCATCCTGAAGTCAGCCAGATAAATGACTGGATGCTTACTGTTTTATCTTTCCAGTTGCTTTGAAACAAGGATTGTGGTGACCAAGCCAGAGTTAGATGTCTATCTGTAGAATGTATTAAATATCTTGAGATGATTCCTACCTTGATCTCCATGAGTTGACTCCACATGTTTTTTGACAAAGGCTCTACAAATCAGGCTACCCGGTTCAGATTTTACAATAGCATATTTATAAAAATATGTTTCTAATGAAAACACCAGTTCTTTTCTTTTAAGTATTAAAATCTTACACAGTTTTCCGTAGATGTAATTTTTTGGTTTCTACTCTAAAATATGTTCTGTATTATGATTAGTTAGGGAATAGGGAAGTGGTTTCAATTTTAGTCTGACAGTTTTATATTATGCACCTTTTAATGCATAAGAGAATGTCTACTTTAGTTTTTCAGAAGACAAAAGATATCAGGTGTGTTCTTGAATTTCTGGCAATCAAACACTTCTTTTAATTCCTTAAATTGAATATCTGTAAAACAAATAAAAAGTTATTATTAGAGATTTTTCTAGCAAAGTACAAAATGACATTTCTAAGTAAGATCAGGAGCTTTTCTCAAGAAAATGAAGGTAAATGAGGACTGTGAGTATAGGTTAACCTTATTCTATTAATTTTACCATTTTACAGCAGAAAGTAAATGCCAGAAAAAAAAAAAATTATACCCAAAACCCACAACACTTTGCATAGATATTACTTCACTTGTCTGTAAGCCTTCCACTGAAAAGGAAAATGAACAAGTTGCTGTACTTCATATATTTAAATTACATAAAAGGTAATCCTTTAGAAATGCAGATAATCACAACTATAATAATCTAATGCTTCAAGAGAGAATGAAAGTTTCAAGTGGAATGAGATTTTTTGTATCACTTTAGAAATTGAAGGACTTTCAACTGAGTCTTAGGCTTAGAGGACTAATATATGAAAGCTAAAAAGAGCAAAATATGCAGATCTCAATGAAAAAAATTGTTCAGAACTGCCATGGCAATTGTCAAAAATTATAGCCAACTAAAGTATTTATTGTAAGTATTATTAATTACAATTTTGCCCTTTTTTTCCTATCTATTAATTGCTTGCAAACTATTGCCGAGTCTGTGAATGTATTTGTTGTTCATGTGTATTTTCCTATGGCCCATTCACAGCTGCTCACATTGATTAGTCACTATTTGTTATTTTTAGTGTATGATTACTCATCTTATATGTATTGTTTTTGCTCTCAGATTGGTTCACACTGCACTATACTAAATAGGACAATAAAGAATAAAAGATAGTGGAGAATTATGACTTCCATCCTATGAACAAATTTTAGGCAAATAATTATTCATACTAACTTCAAAAAGATATCCGGAATTCACGGATTTTTTTGGATGGCTGGTTGCAATCTGTGTAATCAGGAACAATGGACAATAATGGTTCACACAGCACAATTAACTCACTGCTGTGTATTAGTGAGGATATTTGTATATTATGATCTACATTATCTGACCAGCTGTTCCTACTCTCTTCATATGTGATCACAATGGCTCCCATAATCACCTATGCAGTATTAGTTACTTGGTTTTTAAAAGCCGTATTTTGCAGACAAAGGAGCTTGGTATAATAATAGGAAGTGCCCATTGTAACATGCTGACAGCTGGAGCTGGATGATAAATAAAGGAAAGATATTTTGAGTTAAGAAAATGTTCTGAACATTAGCAGTTCTTCCAGAAATGATTACCGTAAAACCACCATGAACTCATACTCTAGTCACACCAGAAGGACGAGGTAAAAGACTGAATGGGCAAGGAAAAACAGTAATTCTTTCAGCTCAAGAGATGGGATGTAGCTGTTACAACAAACTGCAGAAACTTTTGCCATTACCAACTCTATTGCACTTAACCTCTGGGTGAGCTAAGAAATGTGTCATGCCTGCAGAACTGCAGGCTAACATTTCAGCTGTGCTACCTCTATACATCTTTGAAGTAGATAGTGAACGTATGTCAGTCATTCCATAATGAAAGGCAAGACAGATAAGTATCTTGTTGAGACAATTTACACTAAGCCAAGATAAATGTTTTACACCGTCCTCTGAAGATGCGTATCTCTCTTCACTAGATACTACAATATATTTGAACTTGCTGCATCATTTTTTGTATAGTTAAAATTAGTTTGGATTAATTACAACATGGCCACCAAAACTTCAGGGAACAATAAGATTCCTATTTCTCCCAGGCTATATTCTAAGGTGATGATTCTTTATTGAGTTCTCTGGGGCGAAGTAGGAGTAGAAACAAATTTTCTCAGGCTGAGAAATGCTCAATAACAAGATTTTTTTCTTCTATTGTATGCATAGGTTATATAACAAGCCTTTAGTATTAGGAACAGTTTGATTCTGAAATCTCAGAAATGTTAGAAGGTGGTTTCTTGGTTTGTTCTCCTTAATATAGGTTTCAAAATTACACCTAAACACTTTTGAGAATGCTAAATATTTTGCTTAATAATACTGTGTATGTTTTTATATTAGCGATGGCAATAATATCCCAGGTATTTCCTTAAATATTCTTATTTACATAATTTTGTTTTTACAGCCGTTGTTTGTATTCAACTTGCAACAAATGTTCTTTCACTGGGAGCTGATTTTATATTGTTATTTTTGAAATTTAGCTGAAGTTCTCATCTCAGAGTCTGGAATGAGAATTACAGACAAATGCTGATGGGATGCAGGGAAAAAAATCAAGTAGAAAACTCATGGCTCAAGATAAAAGGTGGGAAGATCAGTTCCCAGTTACCATCCTAGACAAAACAGACTCAGCTAGGAGAAGATATAATAATTTATTGCCAATTAAAGTGGATTAGGATGGTGAGAAACAACTTCTAAAAAATTAAAACGACTTATTACCCCCAGCTCCTCAGTCTGAATATCACTCCTTCATTTCCCATTTCTCTACCTCTTCCCCTAACCTTCCGAGTGGCACCAGGAAAGGGAGAATGGGGATTACTCTAAGTTTACAACCGCTCCTCTCTGCCACTCTTTCATCTTCATGCCTTTCCTCTCCTTTACGATGGGTCCTTCTGTGAGCTGCAGCTCTTGTCAGGAACCTCATCCAGCTTTGGCTTTTTCATGCGTGGTTCCTTAGATTGCATCCATGTGCTGTAGGAAATACATCTCCACAGGCTACAGGGAAGAACCTGCTCCAGTGGGGCCTCATCCACAGGCTGCAAGGGAATCTCTGCTCCAGCACCTGGCACACCTCTTCCCCCCCTTAACCAACCTTGGTCTGTGCGGCTGATTCTCACAGGTTTTTCCGCCTTTATTCCTCTCTTAAGGAGCAATATGTTTCTTCCGTTTGGTAATGGAACCTCTAAGAAAAAGCTGCTGTTTTTTTGGTGGGGGTTTTGCTTGTTAACTTTTTCCAAAAAAACACCTATATTTATGTAAAGCCATTCTTTTATGCTGTACATTTTCAATCATGCTGTATTCTTTTTTTTTCCCCCCTAGAGATGAATTTTTGTTTTCTCCAAAGAAAATAACAAATAATTTCTTGCCTAATCAATGAAGTGCTCAAAACCAGGTTGGATGGGGCTGTGAGTAACTTGATCTAGTGAAAGATGTCCCTGTCCATGGCAGGCGGGATGGAAGTAGGGGATCTTTAAGGTCCTTTCCAACCCAAACCATTCTATGATTCTATGATTTTATAACAAACTGCACAATACAAAGTAAACAAAATTTTCCACTTATGTTATTCACAGAAACCAGATTACTTATGTAATAGCCTATAAAATACCTCACCTCTCTATTTTAAAAAATAGAATTGAATTATGGGAATCATGAGGAAAAAAAAGGGTTTTTTCTAGCACTCGTACAGAGCCAGCTTCTGATTTATGACAAATAATCAATAAGGCTTCTAGGCAATTCACATCTACTAACTTTGGGCCTCCATCTGCTGTCTGATTATTAAAATATATTATGAAATACTTTCCCTGATATTAAGCAATATACATTCATTTAGAAAAGGAGAGTTCCTTTAATTCCTTTTTTCATCCTTTTCGAAGGAATAAATAATATTTCTAGGTGACAATTTCTTCTTAAAATAATGAGGTGAGAGAGAAGTGGTATTCTCCAGAGATGTCTATTTCTCTCCACTGATTGCACAGAAAACCTACAATTAGCTGGCTTGTACTACAAAATTTGACTTCTAAAATTAAAAAATTATGCAACATTAAAGAGTACACAAGTTGCATGGTTTTAAAAGTAAAGATTTCATGATAGTCTTAAAGGAGTACCATTCAAACAAGAAGTAGAAATTTTCAAAAATTGAAATAAGACCAGTTCAGGTAAAAACATGTTCCCAGTAAGGATAATTAACATTTAATTCTTAGAAACTGTGAATAATCCATTCCTGAGGTGGCCTGTCGGGACAAAGGTCTGAGCATTCTAGATGAATGAAAAACACCATGCATAAAGGCAATCAGATCCACAGTTACTGTTAAATGCCAAAAACTTCATTTTACAGACTTAAAACACCTACGAACACTGTGAGATCATGTTCAGAATTCTCTCACATTACCTATTGTCAGTGTCTGTATTTTAATGGCTGAGGATCCTGGTGACCTTTTAGATGTGAAATGTGTTTTTTTATCTCTCCTCAAGTTTCTGAAAAGGTTGGAAACTTCTCGATTAAATGAATGATGTAGCTTAACTGCATTTCCATCCAAATACAATAAAGCTTTTAATAAGAACATAATAATGAAGCAGTGATGAAATTGTACCTTAGCTGAAGGAAACACGAAGCAATTCCATCAAGATTATATGGTGAGTAAGCAGCAACAATTCAATTTGACCAAGTGAAAACCTCTGTCTCAAAGTTACTCACTCTTCATGTCCATTATGGTCAACAGAGAAAAAGAGACACTTCCAATAAGCAGTCAATTACATTTTATATTAGATGTATAAAATAGATCAAATAAATGGCACTTTTTCAATAGATTACAAAGGAGCCTAAGAGTAATACTCAGATGTAAATGAATCATATGGCAATTCTTGACTCCCACTTAACACCCATTAGACTAGATTTGAAAAGATTTTGGAATGATCATTTCAAAGGGAATTTCAAGTGCTAATTATGCTTTTATTCCAAACTTGAAAATGTAATTTTTTTTCTTCTCAATAAATAAACTTAGTTTTACTAACGTAGATTCAGAATAATAATTTATAAAAAATATTTAATATCTAAATAAACCAAAACAACTTTGAAACCTGTTCTTGGCTTATTTTAAAATTAAATTTGGTATTTTCATATTATTTCATGCATCTCAGTAAGAGCAGTGAAAACTATTAAACAATAGAGTTTCAGAAATAAGAAGATTTAAGAAGATATCAGGCCATTTGATAAAATTCAGCTAAAAGAGGAAATAATCAAATATGTATTTGGCTTAGAAGAAAATGCATTTTGCAATACAAAGCATTTTGAGGAACTCTTTTTTAACCAAATGCACAGAAGACTACCCTGTAGGGTCTTCTTTAGTTTTAATCATATCCTGATTCTTGTAGTTAATCATGAAAACTGACACACATTTTCTGAAAAGGAAAATCAGTTGCTGTGTATGAAGACGAGCTTATTATGTAGGTCACTGAATGATTCACAGTAAGTTAATTATCAAGGGAATACAGTTTCATACTGAGTTGTCTCAGAGCAAATAACCTATTTAATTTTGAATAAATCTATAAAAAACTGTAAAAATACTGTTGTTCTCTGGATTGCTCATGTTTCTGATGACATTTTTGTATGACATTGAACTTTTAGCTGGGGAAGAAATGTCAATATTTTGAGGCTGCACCAGGAATGACACCCTTAAGAACCATGAAGACCAGGAGACAACCCGTGAAGATTGGAGAGTCAGCAATAATATGGACACAGCTGTGTTCCTGGATCAAATTAAGCACAACATTCACAATGGGAAAGTAAAACGTGTAAGGTCTCAAAGCTGATGCATTTAAGGAAAATATTAATTGATCTTTTAAAGTTAGGAGTTTGTGGAAGATATAGAATACCTAGAAGAGCAATTCCTAATTCTGTGTTCTTTAACCTTTATTTGACATCCACCAGTAGCAGATTGGATGCCGGCCAAGTGCCAGTGCACCCATGAAAATCATTCACTCATTCTCCTCTGCTTAACTTTATATTTGCTTAGGAATGCTGTACAATTTTAAGGAACACTTCTGTTTCCAGGCAACACACACTAGTGTTTCTGCGCTAGTCTTTTTCTTTCCTCAAATTGTATAAATGAAACTTACAGTCTGGTTCTTGGTAACCAGCCCCATGAACTCCATAAAGAGCCCAGACTCCTAAATGTCTGCTCGCAAAAGCATCCCATAACTAAAAATCATAGTGTTGGGACAAACCTTCTGCAGCTTAATGTAGAATACAGATGTTTTCAGAGAAGACAAATCAATCTTTGATGAGATAGTTTTTCCTTCCCCTACATCACTACTTTACTACACATCCCTATTCTCCAGGCTGTGAGGAAAAGACATTCCAGAATTTCTGAAGATGCTGAGACTGGCCACAGAGCACTTCCTGCAAAAAATTATTTGCTTTCATGTCTGCAAGACTGAAGTGTAAGTTCAGCTTAATTTTTTTAATCCTTACCTCAGACAATTCTGTGGTCACCACACACACTCTCCAAGCCTTTTAAATAGAATAAAAAATCAAAACAATAAAAAGGGTACTACAGCCTTTCATCCTACTTCCTTCTCACTCCTACTTGCATTATTCTCTTGTGAGTTAGCTGCATAACGTGTTCAAGGCTTTCTAGTTCCAGACTGATACAAGTCTGGAATGTTTACAGTTGTTAACTTCTGCTTTCACAGAACCATGGGAACATAAATAATTCAGTCTAGAAGGAATTTAAAATGTCTCTAATCCAAACTCCTGCTCAAATTAGGGTCAGCTTTCCAGTAACACCACATTGCTCAGGGCCTGATAAAGTCCTTGAAAACCTGCAAGGATGGAGTGTACACATGGCTTGCCAAAAGTTTTTTTCCTTATCTCGAGCACGAATGAACCACTCTCATCTCAGTTTATGCCTGTTGTTTTTCACCCTTCCTCCTTCACTACTGTCATGGTTTTACCCCAGCCAGCAACCAAGTGCAGTCACATGCTGACTTCACCACCCTTGAGACTGGGGAGACAATCAGAATGGTAAAAGCTAAAAACTCGTGTATTGAGATAAAGACAATCCAATAGGGAAAGCAAAACATGCATGCAAGCAAAGCAAAACAAGGAATTAATTCACTGCTTCCCATGGGCAGGCAGGTATTCAGGAAAGCAGGGCCCCATCATGTGTAATGGTGACTTTGTATGACAAACCGTCATTCCAAATGTCCCTTCCTTTTTCGTTCTTTCCACTAGGTTCATATACTGAGTGTGCTGCCATACAATACAGAATATCCCTTTGGTCAGTTTGAGTCACTTGTCCCGGCTGTGTCTCCTCCCAAGTCCCCGTGCAACTCCTGCCTTCTCAAGTGAGACAAAAAGCAGAAAAGACTTCGGCTCTATTCAAGACCTGCTCCGCAATAACAAAAAACTCTCTCTATTATCACCACTGTCTTCAGCATAAATCCAAAACACAGCCCCATACCAGCAACTGTGAAGAAAATTAACTGTACCCCATCCAAAACCAGCAGAGGTACTCTTCAGGCTTTTCACCCTGCAAGCACCCAGGAGCTGTTGTTAAGGACTCCTGCAACTATCTCTTCTGCAAGCTAAACCAGTCCCAGTTCTTTGGCCACTACTCAAAGTGCAAGTTCTTCAGTCTTGACTGATCTGGTGGCTCTACCCAAGAGTTACCTGAGTTTATCAATATCTTTCTTGTTTTGGAAAGAGCAGGGAGAACAAAACTAGATGCAAGTTCTAGAAATATAAAAGGATCACACTCTTGACCTGAAAGCAGTGCTATTCCTAATGAAGTCCAGGATGCTGTCAACTTTTTTGGCACAAGGCTTATGGTCAGCTTGCTGTCTACCAGGACCCACATTCTTTTCTGCAAATCTGCTTTCAACCTAGTGGGCCTTCAGCATAAATTGCTGCATGGGGTCATTCCTGCCCAGGGGTAGGACCCTGCATTCCCCTTTGCTGAATTTCCTGAGATTCCCGTTGGTCCATTTCTCTAGGCTGTCAAAGATCTTCTGAATTGCAGTGTATCGAATTTGCTGTACTAATGAATCCTTCCAGTGTTTTATCACTGCAAAGTCACTGAGGGTGCCCTCTATCTCATCATCCAGCTTATTAACAAAGATGTTAAAGATTAATGACCCTTGTACACCACTAGTAACAGGCCTCCAGTTGGACTTTGTTGGTCTGATCAAAGTCCTCTGAGCCAGCTATTTAGATGGTTTTCAATCCACCTCACTGTGGCAGTGTTTTGATTCATCCTCAGTAAATTCATGCTGTCAGAATTGTCTTAATCTCCTTTGTGTATCCAGAAGAGTTTCCTGAAAGAGCTTGCTCCATGATTTTCCCAGGCACTGAACTGTGACTGATGAGCCAGTAATTTCCCAGATTACCTTCTGGCCCTTTTTAAAAGTGGGTGCAACACTTTCCTTTCTCCATTTATGCAGAACTTCCCAAGTCTTCATGACTTTTTAAAAAGATAGAGAATGGCCTCACAAGGGCATTACCCACATCTCTTGGCACTCATAAGTGACAGCCTGTCACTTCCCAAAGACATGTATCTGTCCAATTCTCTCAAGCAGTTCTTGTGTCAATCATCATCCAGTGCTGGTACTTGTCTTCTACCTTCGAAAATTCCTTTGTACGTGGAGGAGTGGCAGACTTAGTTGGTGAAGATGAAGACAAAGAAGATAAGAAGCATTTCAGTCCTAACTGTGTCTACTGTCACAAAATCACTCACCCCGTTCAGCAAAGGGTTCACATTTTCCTTGTTTCTTTTTTCTACAAATGAAGCTCTTCATCTTGCCCTTCACATTCCTTACAAATCTCAGCTCCAGCTGAGCTATTTTTCCTAGCATCATCCTACAGTTTTCAACTGTTGTCAACTTGTCTGGGGAGTATATTTCAAAATTCCTCCTTTGAACCTCCTTTGAACTCCTTCCATCTCCTCTGTACTGCACTTTTACTTGAAAGCTATCATGAACTTCCTGCTTAGTCTCTGCTGATCTCCTGATATATTGTTTACCAAGTATTGTGACGGATATTTATTGCCCTTGGAAGATTCTGTCCTTAAAGACCTGACACTTCTCTTGAACTCCCTTGCCCTTCAGAGCAAGCCTCTAGGAACCCACCTGTAAATTTTCCTGAATAAACTAAAATCTCTTCATCTGGAGTCCAGGGTCTTTGCTATGCTTCTTCCTTGCTCCTGTGAGAAGATCAAACTCCACTGTTTCATGGCAATTTTAGAAAAGGTTGCCATTGACTGTCAGATCCCCAACCAGTTCTTCCTTATTAGTAAATTGCAGCTCCAGCTGTGTATCCTCTCACTTGTTCCATTTGGCAACTGAAGCAAGTCTCACTGCTTCCATCCTCCCATACTACCTTCATGTGTTCAGCAGCTATCAGAGTTTAATGGGCCCCATAAGATCCCAGGTGTGTGATACAGAGACTTCAATTAGATATTTATGGACATTTTTCTGCTTTCTCATGCTGATTGAGTGGTCTGGAACAAACTCCTACCACAACTTCACTCTCACTGACCCACTCTGACGCTGACCCACAAGCTCTCAACTGGCAGGTCATACATCTCACACTGGAGCTACCTAGATCTGAGCTGCTCCTTCACAGAGAGGGAAACCTCATCATCATCTTTCCTAATATATTTCTTGAAGGGCCTTGATCCTTCCATCACAGAACTTGAGCCATGTAAGCTATTCCACCTCAATTATTCTATTCTTGTGACCATACATAGCATCTGGTGTTCTCCTGGGATTTTTTCCGGTCTGCAAGAATTCTTGTGTGTTGTGATCATTTGACACTGGCTGGACACAAGATTCCCACCTAAGCTGCTCTACCACTCACCTCTTTAGCCAGACAGGGGAGAGAATAGTGCTACAAAAGGCTTGTGCATCAAGATAAGGACTGGAAGAGATCATTCACCCGTTACTGTCATGGGCAAAACAGATGCAGCTTGAGGAAATTTATTTAATCTATTAGAAATCAAATCAGGACACAGTAATGAGTCACAAATGTTAAAACGCCTTCCTCCTACCCCTTCCTCCTTCCCAGTCTCCCATTCTGTCTTGATTACCTCCTCCCTCTGAGCAGTGCGTGGGAAGAGGGAATGCGGGTTGCAGTAGGTTGATCACACATTGTCTCTGCTGCTCCTTCTTCACACTCTTCCGTGCTTCACCATGGAGTCTTCCACAAGCGACAGTCCTCAGTGAAACTCTCCATTGTGAGTCCTTTCTATGGGCTGTAATCCTTCAGGAATGGACTGCTCCAGTATGGGTCCTCCACAGGGTCACAGGTTCTTCTGGGAGCCTGTTCCAGCATGGGCTCCTCTCTCAGGGGGCCCTGACAGGGGCCTGCTTCAGCACAGCCTCTCCATGGACTCACAGCCTCCTTCAGGCACATCCACCTGCTCTGTTGTGGGGTATTCTGTGGGCTGCATGTGGGTAAATTGCACCACGGACATCCAGGGTTGGCAGGACAGCTTGCCCCATCGTGATCTTCACCATGGGCTATAGGGGAATCTCTGCTCCTGCAGCTGGATCAGGTCTTGCCTCACTGTCTTCTCTGACCTTAGGGTTTGCAGATTCTCCCTCCTCTCCTAACTGCTGTTTAGCAGCAATTTTTCCCGCTTCTTAAATTTGTTCTCATGAAGGCACTCTCCCCATTGTTGGTGGGCTCATCTTTGGCCAGCAGCAGGTCTGTTTCTGTTACCCCTGTGGTCCTCCTGATATGAAAACCTTTCCACACAAGCCCAGTATATATGTACACTTGAAGAAGTCCTCATTTTGCCCTGTTTTTCTATTCCTGAAGTCATCCTTTTTCCTGCAACCCTACACTCTTTGTTCTCCATCTGTTCTCTACTTATGCTGGACTGAGTTTGCATATAGTTAGAAATAATTAAATTACTAAGTGTATTATTTTAATGCAGGAAATATTCCCTCTCCCAAGGAAAAAAATAAGCACAATAAATATGTTTTTGGGTTTTTTTCTTAATATTTTAAAGGAGGAATTTTGTATCTATAGCCACAACCCATGTTCCAGTGAACAGCTGTATAGTCACATTGTGCTGATTTGGTTGGGGTTATTTGTAAATTTCCAACTGCTAAACTTACATTAAAAGATAACTTCAACACTTTAGGCATTAATCTTTTGAGTGAAAAATCACTGTTTTAGTCCAGTGATGTTATGCTTTAGTGAATCATGATCCATACTCTTAAAAACTGGGATGTCATGCTGCAGTACCACAGTCCTGTAAGAAAGAATATCTACGTATTAGGACATATTAGGACCATAATATAAAACCATAAGTGAAAGCCTGCAGCCAGAATTAAATTATTCCTCAAAATTCAGCTGCTATCTTCCACTTCCCATATACATGCTTTTCTTTTTCCCTCCAGAAATTGAAACTCAATTTATTTCAATTATAGAAAGTTTTAAAAACAAACTTACTTTGATTACTTTATCTCAGATTGGCAATAAGTAGCTGAAGAAAGAGTGGGAATTTTCCATTACTAACAAAATCAGCTCCTGGTTTCCTGCAGGCAAGAACTAAACAGAAAAAAAATAATATAAATAAAACCAAAGTGTTACAGAATACCACGTATATTTGATTTCCAAAGTCCTGATTCATCAAGCCAGATAAATAAAATAGCATCTTATACACAAGACATATACAGAAACACAGATTGTGAATAAAGGAAAAATGAAGACAGAATGAAGGATGTGGAGGATCTCTTATCATCTCTCCGCTTGCCATAATGTAGTGACGTAAGGGATAAAGCAACAAGTTCCTGCCTGGCGCATCAGGGATGTCTTCTCCATGACTACCTCACTTTCCAAAATGTTCTTGCATAATCATAGAATCATAGATTGGTTTGGGTTAGAAGGGACCTTAAAGATCATCTAGTACCACACACCCTGCTCTAGGATGGGACACTTCTGGGTGTATTAGATCAAGTTTCTCGAAGTGCCGTCCAACCTGGCCTTGAACGCTTCTAGGGATGGGTCATCCGCAACTTCAGGCAACCTCATCCACATGTAGTGTCTTGCACTTCATGAGGTTTGCACAGGCCCACCTCTCAAGCTTGTCAAAGTCCCTCTGGATAGCATCCTTTCCATCCAGTGTGTCGACCGCACCACACATCTTGGTGTCATCAGCAAAACTGCTGAGGATGCTCTCAGTCCCATTGTCCATGTCACCAACTAAAGTATTAAATAGTGCTGTTCCCAACACTATCCCCTGAGGAAAACCACCCAGCACTAGACACCACTTGGAAACTGAGCCATTAACTATAGTTTCTTGCGTGCGACCGTACAGCCAGCACCTTATCTACTGAAAGATCCATATGTCACATCCATGGCTCTCCAATTTAGAGACAAGGATGTCGTGCAGGACAGCATAGGTATGAAGTTCTGCAAGTGGAACCAGCTTAGATGTGTCACCAAGGTTAAGTCAGCCTATGCCCCGAGAGGCAAAACCACTTCCATAAAGGAAAAAGAAGATATGGTATTGTCATAGGAGATTCTCTTCTGAGGGGAACACAAGGTCCAATATGCAGACCAGATGAACTAGTGCCAGGTCCTGCTCTTGGGTCAAATAACTTCACGCAACACTAAAGGTTTCTAAAGAAGTAGCTGGAAAGCTGCCCAGTGGAAAAGGACCGGGCGGTGCTTGTTGACAGCCAGTTAAGTAAGAGCCAGCAGTGTGCCCATGTGGCCATGAAGGCCAATGTCATCCTTGCTTGTATTCAGAAATAGTGTGGCCAGCAGAATTTGAGCAGAGATCATCCTCCTATACTCTGCACTGATGAAGCTGCACCTTGAATCCTCTGGTCAGTTTTGGGCCCCTCACTACAAGAAAGATATTGAGTTGTTGGAGTGTGTCCAGAGAAGGGCAATGGAACTAGTTAAGGGTCTTGAGCACAAGTCCTGTGAGGTTGTTTAGCCTGGAGAAAAAGAGGCTCAGCAGGGAACTTATCTCTCTTTAAAACTACCTGAAAGGAGGTAGACTTAAGGTCAGTGTCTTGTCACAAGTAACAAACAAGCAGGATAAGAGGAAATGGTCTCAAGTTGCTCCGAGGAAGGTTTAGATTGGCTATTAAGAAAAGATTATTCACAGAAAGGGTTGTCAAGCATTGGAACAGGCTGCCCAGGGAAGTGGTTTGGTCCACATCCCTGGAGGTGTTCAAAAATGGTGTAGACGTGGCACTTGGGGTCATGGTTTAGTGGTGGACATACCAGTGTTAGGTTAATGGTTGTTCTAGATGATCTTATGTGCCTTTTTCAACCAGAATGATTTTATGATTCTATGGTTCTATGATTCTAGGGGTAATCCATGAAGGGGTAAACTACAAAGGCCAAATATTTACCTTACATATATGATGTAGAACAATGATATTAGTAAAATAAATTTCTTTGGATTAGAATGAAGTTGCTAAGATTAATTGTAGAAAGAGACAAAGCCAAAGATGTTCATTATTATAGTAATAGCAAATGTGCTATTAATTACTTCAGAATCATATTACTCCATTTAGTCACTCTGTATTGTGTAAGATTAGTCTAAATTGTTTGACAGTAAAATATCCTGTTGGCATAATATAATTATAACACATGAATGGATTTTAAAATGATAGTAATTTGATATACATTATTTCAGATAAATTGCTGTAGTCTCTAAATGAGCTTTTAATTAGAAATCTCTAGAATTTTTGTTTGTCCTAAAGTATACTTTTTATTTATTTATTTAATTTCTTTAATTTAAAGTATGGAATCTCTAATGACTAGAAATGAAGACAGCAATAGGCATATTAAATTCACTGTATTAATTAAAATTAAATGAATGGAAAATGATTAATGAATATGAAAAAATATCTAATAGATTGCTTTAAAAGCTTACATAATAATTTCTGAAAGATGATGACATTTTTTGACAATAGAGACAAATATGGTTAGTTGTAAAGGAGTGGTCACTCAAAATAGGAAATACCTTATGAAAACCAGGAAACAGTGGAGAGAATGTGTCAGAAAAAGAAAAGGAACCAGATGTAAATCCCATGAGCAATGATACCATTGCAAATGTTATCTGCCCAAGATTTCAGGGTAGATCAATATTACTGTTTTAGTTTTATCAAAAGCGCACTTCTGAAGCAAACATCCCACTTGGCACCAGCTACGTATCTTTCTTGTGCTGTGGCTTACATAATGTTTTCTCACTATGTGCTTCAGATTCCTTCAAAATTTAACTGTTCTGAGAAATGCACCTTTGTACGACATCTGTGAACTTTGCCATTGTCATGAATACCATACAAGCACTCCTAAGAAAATGGTTGTGAATGTGTATAATGTTTAGGTTAGGTTTTTAATGCTCTTCTCTATAGTTCTGCTTATACTGAACCACACTACTTGCTAATGTAGTCACTGCCTGAATTGCAGAACAATTTTGACAATGAATCAGGGATACTACCTCAAACAAGCATTTACTAAAGCATTTCACCAGTCTTTGTAGATGCATGCATCTTCTAACAGATTGTTATTCCAGAAGGTTGTAATCAGTGACACAGGGTTGGAGGCCAGTCACTAGTGGTGTCCCCCAAGTTTCAATACTGGGCCCAGTATTCTTTAACTTAACTTATCAATGACTCGGGTGAAGGGACAGAGGCCTCCTCAGCAAGTTCACTGATGACACAAAGCTGGGAGGAGTGGCCGATATCCCAGAGGGCTGTGCAGCCCTTCAGAAGGACCTGGACAGGAGAGATGGGCAGAGAAGAACCTTCTGAAATTCAACAAAGGCAAATACAGGATCCTGCACCTGGGGAAGAATAACCCCATGTACCAGCACAGGCTAGGGTCCGACCTGGAAAGCAGCTTTGCAGAGAAGGACCTGGGGGTCCTGGTGGACAACAAGCTGTCCATGAGCCAGCAGTGAGCACTTACGGCCAAGAAGCCCAGTGATATCCTGGGGTGCATTAGGAGGAACATTGTCAGCAGGTCAAGAGAGGTGACCCTGACCCTCTACTCAGCCCTGGTGAGGCCACATCTGGAGTGCTGTGTCCAGTTCTGGGCTCTCCAGTACAAGAGAGACATGGAGCTCCTGGAGCAGGTCCAGCAGACAGCAGCAAAGATGATTAAGGGACGTGGAAGACAAATGAGATTTCAACAAGGAGACCCAAGAGAAAAAGCATGAGATGACAGAGACCTTGAAAATACATGCACAAGGTTGTACTGGAGGTTTGAGATCTATTTGAGACCAAATGATCAGTCTCTGCTCATTAATGAGTACAGCTTTTGGAGCCTGACAAAACCTCTTTCAAAACCAGCAAGTTATTTGTGTTAAAAAACTTAGAAAATATTCTAAATGAATCCAAGAGAACAATGTATGCTCGGACTTTTTCTTCAAAGACCTCAAGAGAGTGATGACCTCCTGCAGTCTCTATCCCATTCTTATCAAAGAAGTCTATCGTCACTTACCTTAGAATATATAAGAGCCTAGAAAGAGTGAAAGAAAGAAAGACTGAGAGAAAGAAACATAGAAGAAAGAAAGTGTGTGCATATCAGTTCCATTTTTTTGGAACAAACATCAATAGCTGCATAATTTAAACCTAATTTAACCTATCATAGTGGAATTCCTGCAACTTTACAAGATTATCAACTAGTATTTGGCTCCATATATAAAGCATGTTTCTTAGGCACACATAAAATGAACATGCAATTTGGTCTTGTGCCTTGCCTTTGAGGCTGTGTTGAAATTTGGATGCAATGAAATGTCCATCCTAAATTAGTCCTCAGGGCTGCATTTTAAGCTGATGATTCTGTCCATCCTAAAAGAATTAAGATGAGCTATCCTAAATAATCTCTTCATATTCTTCCACAGTCATTTATATGACAAGATCAGGTTAAATTCCTGTGGTTTTGATGGCTTAAACTAGGTGGAAACACTCTCATTTGCAGCATCAAAACCACCTCCCTTCCAGTGTATAAATCTGAATATCCACCTTATTTTGGTTCTTTTGCTGCTAGCCCAGTAAAACAATAGGTTTATCATTAGGAGGGAAACTACAGTAGTCTGGAATATTTCAGAACTGTAAAAGATCTGGAGTGAGATTATAGGATTAGGAGAGGATGCTCTTTTCTCTGCTGCTTGTCTGTGGCACTTTGTAGCATTTACCTTAATGAATCATAAATGACATAAGCCAAAAAAATACTTTTTCAGTGTTATTTTTCCTCCTGATACTCTTACTACTCGCTATCTCTTTAAAATGCTGAAGCACTGATTCTTCTGTAAGATGAGACAGTACCAAGAAAACAGTCTGAACCTTCGTGTAATTTAACAGCTGCATTAGATCACAAATTTTATGATGGTCCTCCTCCCCACATGCAGAGAAGGATGCACACTTTGAGGAAATATTGTATTCTAAGGGATGAGTTATGGTCTTGTAAATATTGGAGGTGGCGAATTAAGAGTGATGTTCCAATGCAAAAATTACTTCAACCAACTTGTTTAATTTGAATACATGCATGTATGTATTTCTTTATTTATTTTTTAAAAATAAAGTTGTGATTTATGATTTATAAGTATTTTTGATCCGGGGGGCATTTATCAATTGTGAATGCAAATATCTAGACATTGCTGAAAGTGTGTATTCCAATACAAACCAAATACCACTGAAGACTGGAAAACTGACACTGTTTCATTGTTGGATCTACCTGGATCAAGCTGGAGCACCTTCAGCAGTGATGATATTTGCTAATTGAAACTGCAATGGAGTGGAGATGTCTTCGAGATGTGAGACTGGGTTCTCAGTTCTCTCATACTGTACCCCAGTATCTTTACCTTGTTCTTTCTCTCCCACAGTTGACTTCTCTTTAACTGAATTACGTGGTACCAGGAGATTGCTTTGATGGTTATGATACCTGGCCAAGGAAAAGGACTGTGACAAATCTTTAAAATTCTATTATAGTTAATTGGAGAAAAAAAAATAGCAATCAAACTCATCTAATACATTCCCAACAGCCACATGACCACGCTGGATGAGCCAGTACGAGAACCTAGATATTACCTGTAGCTTCCAATCCTTTTCTAATTTTACCAATTATTCTTTTCACATCTTCCTTTTCAGTGTTCTACTCTTTGATAAGAAGCAAAACTGGACCACGTGATTCAGAAAATGCTACATTCTTGTGCTCATGTTGTCGTTCTGAAGACACGTTGGAAACAACTTATAAAACTTTAAATTGTCCACCACATTATAAAGGTAAATCATTACTTTTGTGCTTCATGGCAGTAAAAGCTGTGGAAGCTGCAGATTCACAGTACTGTTCTTGCAAAAAAACTCAATCCATAATCTCAGAATGGTAAAACTGTTTTAAACACAGAACTAAGCAAGAATTTTGTATATTCTCCATTAGTTTTCAGACAGCTTTTAACTCTTTGAAAACTGGACATCTCTTTAAGAAAATTAATTCTACCAGTTTTTTCTGTAGTCCGTATTTACTAGTTTCACTCTCCAGTTTCTGGAATGAGCAAAATTTGAGTTATTAAAAGACCCTTAAGGATTAACTACAGAAATCCAATGAAAAACCTTGACTTTACAATTTTTTTCACCTCGATACCTAGAACACAAACTTCTGTTACAGTAATATGAATTTATTTTACAAACTGGAATGTTAGGGTATTCCCTAGTTGTCAGGCCCCAGTTCTGCTCATGAAGTTCTATAAACTCTTGGATTTGTGCCAGGCTCATTTTTGCTAGTAAATGAAAGCATGGATTATTGCAGACTAAATCCTGAAGTCTTAGCTGTTCAAAATTTCCTTTTACCTCTTTGCTGAGGACAAAACTCATCACAAATTTCATCATTAAAAATTAAATCCTGATTCATCTCTACCATTTAACTGAAACGCATATTTGGTTTCTTTTAGAATTGAAAAGATGAATATCTTTTGCTGATAACTGAGGGAGTTTCTTTCTTGGTGTGTTTTTGCCTGTGAGTTGTTCTTTTCATTACAACCTTTCATTACAAGTTTTACTGCAAGAAAGTAGTTGTAGAAAACAAAGTTTTATTTGTATTTTATTTTAATTAAACAAACATAAATAAAAAAGATTCCAAATATTCACTTTAATTATCTCAAAGATTCACTTTAATTATCTCAATTCTTTCATACACCATGGATAAGGTGTCCCCTTTGACAACCTTAAATTAAGAAACTTAGCTCTTCCTCTCACTGTCTTTGCATCTTCTTGGAGCAACAACTGTTCCTTCCCACCAACCATCCTGAAGCTGGAAAAACAAATTATTTTTCCCCCCTGATGACATTGAATATCACAAACTTCAGTGGATTTCTGATTATGTACTCAAGCTCAACAGTTTTCTTCCATTTTTAATTTTTTAGAACCTTTTTCTGTATTGCACATGCACCTTCTCATCTAAGAATTCAAATCACTTATGTCCAATAGTGTTTGATGCCTGGGTCCCATTATGCCTCCTGTGGTTCAGTACAAAATTGCTTTTTTGTCTTCAAAACAAAATGAGAGAGTGAGCTCTTTCCTTTTGGTAGCCTAAATACTAAAAAAAAGATTACAGAGCTGGAGGAGATTTTATTTTGAGCTAGTATGTGTCAAAATGAACTTTCACGGTCTACTGATTCAAGAAAATCAAAATGTCATCGAAGTGAAGTGATATTTCAGTGTATACAACTCATCACTTTATTTTAATGTATCTACCTCTGCATTTGACTCTGCATAGACTGAACACTAAAGCGTTTGGCTGTATGCAGAAACAAATGAAATGTAGTTACACGAAAAAGACTGAAAAATGACAAAAGTTAAAAAAAAAAACAAAGAGAAAATAAACATGCAATTCTAATCGAAGTCTCTTTTACAAAGAAGTGTTAAATATTACTGGAACTACTTTTTCAATTGCACCACTTATGCTTGTTTACACAATATACTGCCACTGAAAGATTTTCCCTTATGATTGATGAGTCCATTTTAATGATTTTAAAATCCCAAACACTTAAGATGTAGAGTATAACATTCAACCTTATATAATGTCTTTGTGCAGATAATTTTAATTTTCTAGTTGGATTTTACTGTCTTTCATATAATAAAAGAAGATGTTATTGTGTTATTATTATTCCAAGTCCTATGAATTTTATTTAATTTACATGCTGAAACTTTTCGTATAATAAAATTAAATTATATTTGTGGGGTGGTTGACCGCTATGAAAGCATGTCTGTAAAACAAATAAACAAGTATTCAGAGTATACATGAATAGAAGAAAACAAGGAGAAAAAGAGAAATAAATAAAGTAAAATAATAATTTATTCTGAATGTCTTATTAGTGATTGAAAGTCAAAAAAAAAGCAAACCAAAACAAAATCCAACTAGCAAACCAATCAACCAACTAACCAATCCCATTTCAGTAGTTAAATAGGTCGACTTTTGGAGTAATTAAGACACTCCTTTTGGATTCAGTGAAAGTTATATCTGATTAATGTTAGATGCCTGTTTAGTTTAACTAAATACTTTTACCGGCTTAATTTTTCATTTTTTTTTCCTGTTCTAGATTCTTAGTTAAATACATAATAAGGAAACAGGGACGTAAATGTAAATGTGCAAGTTTGAAAATACCGACATATTTTGTTACATTTATTTAATTATTTTCTGTTGGTTTTGATCTATTAAATTATTCATGTGCTTAAGTTCTTTGAATGTTTGATAAATTTATGGAGCTTAACCCATCAAATTTTGCCATATAAAATATGTTGAATTGAAGCACTAGTCAGGATTTTGTCGTCTTCTAGTACAAAAGATGTTATTCTATAATATATTTTGTTTTCTGTAGCTTTCCATAAGTTCTACCACAGGTATATCTGGAAGTGGCAACTTGGCCAAATCTTCTCTTTCTCACTTTTCTGTCTCACCTGGTCACTAGTTTATCTAGATAGCCTTTTTTTTTTCCCTTGTGTCTCCAGGGCTACTTATAATTTGGTTTATTTATAGGGGGAAAATAAGAATAAATATTTTATTTCTTGTCAATTATTTCAGGAATTCTAAAAGACCACAGGTTCATTAATTGTTTGGAGCATATCTATATACATCTGCAAATGCACAGAAACACAACCCACTGCCTAAGAGATTATGATCTTAGGAGCAGGTAACATAATATACCACATCTTCCAAAATGTATTTGTCTATCAGTCTATCAACATCCTGAACTAAATATAGAAAGATGTTCAGCTGTAGATTTTAAATATATGTTACCCTTTCTTCTTACATGGAAGTCTTATAACAGCCACTGTCTCACTGAAAGACAGCAAGCCACCTTTATGAAAAACATGTTCACATTCTAGATTAAGTAATTGCATGTAAAAAGCAAAAGAATTAAATCTGAGATTTTTAGTGATTAAAAATATTATATTGATTTCTTCCCAAAATTCAATAGTTCTATTTCTTTCAAAATGATACAGAAAGAGGTATTGAAACTTCTAAATTATCTTACCCAATGTCTAGAAATAATATGTACTCTTTTTGAAGGATGACCATATTGGATGGCATATAGGTTTTTTATATTTAATCGAAAAAAGCTAAAATTATCTATTTTTATTTAAATTATGACATTTATATGAAGATATTTAATTTTCAGCAGAATTCTATTTCTCTCCCTTTCTTTGTATTGATATATATATTTACTTACATATAGGCATAAAAATATTTAAAAACATTAGGTTTAAATTAAAACATTGTTTAGGCTGAGATGATTAAGACTTTTTGACCCAAATCCAATTAATAATTCAATGAAAAGCTATGAAAACAGAGGTAACTATTTGCTGTGTCTGGGCCACTGTAACTAAAGATATAATAAACATGAAAAAGCAAGAAGAAAAAGAATGCCAAAACCCCCCCATTTCTTGTTTAAAACTTTTTCATATAATATATGTAGTAGCAGATTGGATGTGGATCAGGAGTCCTTAATTAATCCCTTTGGGAATATTCCCATGTAGGCTGTCTGATGGGAGGGAATTTGTTTCGTGAGATTTCACATTTCTAGGTGTCTGAGTTTATAGCACAGAAGAGATTAGAGCAATTTGTATCTGCTTGCCAAAGCGTACTTGTAGGGTATTAATTTGTTCATTGCGAATGAAATTATTTTCCCTGTGTTGCATGACAGTCCTATCTAGTTGTGCAGAATGTAACCTAAACAATGGCAGTGTGGACAATTTTTTCTCCTGCATTCAGTCATTGTCTTCAGAATAAGGTGAAAGCTTATATTCCACTGAGGAAAAGTGTTTGGAACCAGTGCACGTCTTCTGCAGATCTATCGCTTTCCAGATCACCTTGGAATGAGAAACAGAGATTGTGAGAATTGAGTTGGCAGTAAAGCAACGTCAACAGTTTTGGTAGTGGCATAAGGGTAAGGGTCCTGTTAGACAAGTCTGCTAAATAAAAGGTCATAAATTGATCCCTGTTTCTTAATCAAGCAGCTTCATACCACATTGCTTAGGGCCAGATCAGTTTTAAGATTTTTTCGGAAATAAGCCACTTCATATATTCCAAAATAGGGTCAGGGAGAAAGCTAATAAATAAGTAGGATATACAACTTGGGTTTTTGCTCTCAATGCTTTTCCTTATTTCATATTTTTTTACTGTTTTAAAGAGTTTTAAAGGCATTCCTTTGCAACAGAAATGTGCAGACAATGCCAGGTTTTTTTATAAAAAACAAAACCACAACAAAACGCACCTCCGAACACATATACAAACAAACCAAACAGAAAAGAAAGTGCACACTGGAACAGGATTCGTTATCATCATGGTAGCATTCATCGCAGAACGATATTCCCAAGGTCCCAGAGGAGGGTATGTGACATCTAGGGATAAGTGTGGAAAACATGCTGTTTGAGAAAGCAGCAAGGTTCTCTAAAGGGCAAAGCCTTTTTTTTTTTTTAAATATATTGTGTGATTAAATAGCCCTCTTCTCTGAGTATTATCTTACTAAGTATTAGCACACTCTCTGGTTTTTGCTTGTTTTTTTAACTTTTGTTGTATTATATGCCTGTGAGCCCATGTACACACAAGTAGAGGCCCACATTGCAGCAACATAAAGATATATGCTTACCTTCATTATTGAGGGATGTTAACAGTTCCTGAAGAAAACTAAGCACAAAAAGTCTCATTGAACACCAGATGGCATAAATGAAGTCAGATACTCTTTAAAGTTTTAACATCACTTGACAAATTTCAATCATTATTGAGAGAGTCAGTGGGAAACATCAGAAAACATTGAATGTTTTAATCACCATCAAAATTAAATAAGAAAATAAACATCTGGACAGATAAATTGACAAAGGATGGACTCATGAATAGATGAACCTATATTAAAGAGTATATTATTTATAGTGAGCCTAATTTATTCATAACAAGCTAGACTGATACAGTTCTGATGACATATTAAGCTGGAAAGAATGCGAAGTAGAAGTTTCCAATTCATGTTAAATTTGATGTTGTATACAAAAAGGAGGTCCTTACATTTCATAAAGAAGTTATAGAATCCAATAGTTTACAAAGAAATACTAATGAGGTAAAAGAGTGACTAGAAGAAAATAAAAAAAAAGGTTCCTAACCTAACATTATCAAGGAACAAGAACAAGAGACAAAACAACTCCTAGAACAGCACTGGGCTGCACTGGCATAGAAGAGTTTATGAACACTTGCCTGGTTTATTTTCACTACATGCGCTATGATTTAAATTATCATACTTTGTGTTTACCAATACAGAAGTCAAAATGTAAGTGAGAGAGTGTTATTCTAACAGTTCTCTAAAGCGGTATTGGTAAATTAGGATATCCATTCAGCTTCACTGTTGGGATAACTTTTAGGGTCAGCTGTGGAGTGGATGAAAATATTTCCTTAATCAGCTGACCTGACTGTCATGTGGCAGGGTTATTCGGTGTACAAAAGATACATAACCTTTTATCAATGGAAGACTTCTGTTCAAATAATGATTTGCTAATTTTTATCTGATATATTTATATTTTATATGAGTTGTAATTAAGAGTTTAGGAGGTTGTAATTTTACTTTAATTATTGTCACCTAGTGAATTTATTTTTGGAAATTAATATTAATCCTAAATTCTCCTCATTCCTGAATATCATTAAACTCAGGCTTAACTTAGTGCTGTTTAAAAGGTGTTTTTCCGTCTCCAGTTTTAAAGATTCTGGTCTAGTTCTACTTAACTAGATTTTTGCCAATGACAACATTAAGTAGTTTAATTCTAACTGATCTGTGGAAATGTATCACAAACAATAACGGAAGGTAATGAATGGTAAAAAAAGATGGTTCTCCTGCTTATTCTTAAAAATTTAGTCTTTGTATCAATCTTTTGAAATTCCTTTGAGGTTTGTGTTGGGCGCCAGATTTAATACAGACTTTTTCCTCTCTGTGTCGCTAACACAACATCTACATTCTATAAATATTTGTAAAGGGAACTCTGCATAAAAAGTGATTTGGTTCTTCAAGTTAAATCGAGAATTACAGACATTGTTAGCAAGCAGATAATTTTCCAACATTTTAGGAAGATGTTTAGCCTCCTAGACTGTTTTCTGTCTGCTGTATGGTATTTCCAGCTGACACCTAGCAAGTTGAAGTCACCTATAAGAAGAAAGGCTAGTGATTGTGAGACTACCCCCAGCTGCTTGTAGAATATGTCTTGTCCCTAAATTTTGTAGAAAATTACCAACATAATGACATAAAATAGGAGGAAACAAAAGCATGAATTTGCTTCTTACTTTAAAGCTTTTTGTTGTATCAGCATGAAGCAGATACCTATTTTTGACAGTTCTCTACTCTGTTAGTAGATGGAAATTCAAAGTGCTGCGGTAAAAGGGAGAAAACAAAATAAATAACTATAAATAAATCTACATCACTGCACATATGGTATAGAATACACTTTAAAAAATGTGTATTAGATTAGCGTGGCAAGGTTTTGGCAGTGTGAAGGGGTGGCCACCTGAGAAGCTTTTTGTAAACTACAGAGTGTGGGAGCGACTCACATTGGAAAAGTTCGTGGAGGACTGTCTCTCGTGGGAGTGAACCCACACTGGAGCAGAGAAAGTAGTCCTCACACAGAGGAGGAAGCAGGAGCAGAGCAGAAGAGATAAAGTGTGATGAACTGACCACAACTTTCATTTCCCATCCCCGCTGCTCTGCTGGGAGTGAGGACGTAGAGAAGTGGGAATAAAGTTAAGGTCAGGAAGAAGGGAGTTGTGGGGTAAGGTGTTTTAAAGATTTGGTTTCATTTCTCACTGTAATACTCTGATTCGATTCTAATTATTTCAATTGATTTTCCCAGTCTGTTATCCCTATGAGAGTATGAGGGATGATGAGCGACCTCTTCCTGCCTTTATCTTGATCCATCAGCCTTCTTTTTTTATACTATCTCTCTTCAGTCTGATTGAGGAGGGAGAGTGATAAAGCGGCTTTGCTGGGCACCTGGCATCAGTCAGGGTTATACCACCACATTCTAATCAATGACAGGATTCTGAGTATATGCATGTGACAGGAATTAACTGAAGTGTTAATTTTTAATGAGCGTTTGGATATTCATAGCAATAGAATTAAAATTTCCTGAAATGATTTGTTTTATTATATGAATTTCAGAAGTTATATTAGAGAAATGAAGAAACAGGTATTGGTGATTGGGAAGTATGATAAATACTCTTTCAAGATTAAATTCAAATCAGAATCAGTGAATGAGCTAGTTCTTTCCTTACACTCCCATAATATTTCAAATACCAATATCATTTTGCAAATATTTAAATGGGAAGTGCAATGTTCTTAATAGTGGGACTTCAGTTTTATAGTCTCTCCTTTCATTATCTATGATGAAAGTAACTTCTATAAAGAGGTCATCACTTTCCACTGTCCCTTTACTCCACTTTCAGCCCTTGAATTGAATTGCTTTTTTTTTTTTTTTCTTATGTGAAGTCCGATATAATATCCGTTTAGCAGTATCTTCTGATCATGTTCCAGGAATGAATAAAGCAGCAAGTTGTAGTTATGAGATAGTGAGGAAATTGGATAAAAATGGAGGACCCTTTTAATAATAGAGGTTCAGATTCCTTTTTGTAATTCACAGTAGAATGCAACTTGATGGTCTTTCTTTGGCAACTTACACTATAATATGACAAAATATTAATATGACAAAATATTAGTATGACAAAATATTAATATGACAAAATACAAATGAAAATATAAAAGTAATGGTATTTTATGAAAACTCAGATATGTTGGAATTTGTGATAGTTACGATAAGAAAAAAATTGAAGGAAATTGCTCAGGAATCTTTAATCAAGTAAAAAATATAATTTTTAGAATTATTTGCCTCTATCTCTGTTCACATACACACACACACATGCACGTAACTATATCAATGCACATGACTCTATCAAAGTCAAGATTAGAACTGAATTACTTTTGTTTTTAATTACTGAACTAGTGATTCAAAATTGGATAACTTCACAGAAGGTAGAGAATTTATGTTAAGGAGCTGCCAATTCCCAGTGAAATTCTGAACCTAGGGTTTTTTTCTTCCTAGTCTATTTACATCAAATCCAGTCCACTCTAGCACTGAGGAGGAAGTGGCTGCTGATGGATGCTTTTCCAAGTATGACAAGCAGCAAATTGGAGCCCACACTGCAGAGGCAGATACTCAAACACATGCACATGCACACACAGGGAGAACATCAGCCTGGCTCACCACAGAGCACTGGTTTAACCACACCCAAATAAACACTAATTGCTCTCATATAAATATGAACACAGACAGCAGCACAGGGCTGTTTGTCTTTCCAGCAGATAAGGACTAAGGGTCACTGGTGGATGCACACCTCCCGTCATCCCAAACTATCTAAATTTAGTAGCCAGCAACAGACACAGATCCATGAAATACCAGGATGACATTATTTAAGTCTGCTTAATGTCCATGCCCAGATCCCAGATCATTTATAAAGCCACTGGCTCAAGGGCTGGTTTTTTCCAGATGTGTTTCTCCTGCTCGTTGGCTGGCCATTTGTTAGCAAATTACACATACACACAGCAGCTGGCTGTATCAGTAACTGCCTCCAGCTGCCAACACCGAAACCTCTTTTCACACACACGTATTATGAATGAGATTACACAAGACTCCAGCTTGCAACGTGATTTGATAAGAGGATAGGACAGATTGCAGTGATCAGGGGCAGGGTTCAAACAGACAAATGTGCTTGCTTACAGTTGACTAGCCATTTTTACTCCCTCTTCTGTCTGTTTTCCCATGCTTGTTCTTTGTCCATATACCTTGATCCTTCTCCTTTCCTACTCTTGCTACCTCTCAGTAAACAATGTGCCAAAACCTAAATTTTTTTTCACTGGTCCCAGTTTTCCTATATATATTTCCTATATCCATACCCAGATTTAGTGTTTCGAACACCATTACCAAGGCAATTTCAGCCTTCCATCATATCACCAATGGGATTACACGAGATTCTCCTCCCCAAAAGCTGTGTGCCTGCCTGTATAGGGTCTGGCTAAGATGGAGCTCATTTTCCCTCAGCAGCCCTCACAGTGCTGTGCTTTGCACTGGTAACACCCCAGTGCTTTGGCTACTGCTGAGCAGGGCTGGCACAACATCAGTGCTGTCTCCCCAGCATTCCTCCCCACCAAGCGGCTGGGGGTGGGCAAGATCCTAGGAGGAGACACGACCAAGCCAGTTGACCCAAATTAATCAAAGGGGTTTTCCATACCATATGATGCCAGCTCAGATAGAAAAGCTAAGGGAAAGACGAGAGGGGGGAACTTGTTATTTACAGTGTTTGCCTTCCTGAGCAAACACTACACATGCTGAAACCCAGCTTCCTGGGAAGTGGCTGGATGTGGCTTGCTGATGGGAAGCAGAGAATTTTTGGGTTTTTTTCCTGTTCGTACAGGCACAAACGTTCGCTTTTACTTTAGTAGACTGCTTTATCAAAACCTTCAAATCATTTTCCATCTTATTTTTTCTCCCCTGTCCAGCTGGGAAGGGGGAGTGATAGAGCTGAATTTCCATGCTGAATGTTTCACAAGGACGGAATTTTCAGTGCGTTTAGAAGCTTCTTGATACATTTGTGCAATATGCCCTGTACTTGGATTTTTTTCTCTCTAAAATCATATTCTTAAAGAAGTATATTGCAATTAAAATATAATTATGTTGCAATTTCAAACAGGTTACCTGGTGATTTTCAGTAATCGTTCATTAGTAATTAATATTTTTTTTCCTGATCCATAATTTATTAATATAGCTGGGGAGTTAGAATGAATTATGCTAACCTTTCCTAGCCAAGCATTATACAACAAGTCAAAGCTAATCACTGACACTTCATTTGAGGTAATGTAGTGTTAATAAATGCCTTTCGTTCCTCCAACTGCACACATTTCTTATTGTGCTATGACAGTAAATAGAAATAATCAAAAATTCCACAATGGCATGATAAACAAAAGATGAAAAGCCACAGTTGTAGTGGGATAATTTTTTTTCCATTGTGCTGTTGTTTCCTGAGAATTAATGAATTTTAGTAATCATTAGCAAAAGAATAGATCTTTTTTTGTGCGTGGTGGTGGTGGGTGTTTTGTTTGATTTGGGGTTTTTTGTCAGTGCTGTTGGAGCTTTTTTATTATTTGAAGTGTTCCTCTTAAATGCAAATACTTACAAACAAAATGGATAAAAAGGAACATTATAAGACTCTCTTTTTTGCTATATGCAGGCTGGAAATAGCATGTACATGAAACACATTTTCATTTCTGTACACTGATGGGATGGTTTCATAAACAAGAGTTTATCAATGATAGCTCTTATGCATAACTGTAATAAGTTGCCTGTGGAAATATATTTTAACAGGGAACAGAAGAGTATGCAAGAAAAAATCGAGGACCAATTAAAAATTTATATATTAAAAATGTAAGAACACAAATAAAATATTTTTGTGTTTTCCATCAAGCATTTGAATCACAAAATTCATCATCCACAGGTCATTAATTTTAAAAGAGATTATTGAACTATATGTCAATCATTCTTACTCTTCAAAAGACATCTTTGTTAGATTAAGTTCATTCTGATTAGCTGAGACTTTATGGTGTCTTAATGAAATTAATACAAACTGCTTTTTGAGAATCATAAACATGTAACCCATTGCCAGAGATTCAAAATAAAACTGAGTTCATTAGAAACCCCATGCTTTTAGATATCTCAAGAAGGTATATAAAAACAAACAACCACAAAACCAAACCCCAACTTTTCTTTCCCTGTGTTTGGATAGTTTTTGTTTTATAGTTTCAGAAATGGAAGAACACTTTCAATAGTCATGATGAACCTCTCAAGAAAATTGCCAACACTATTAGACCCTTAGTTACAGTACTTCTGACTAAACCAAAAATTTCTCTAAATTTAGTTAAAAATAATGATTTTAAAAGACTTTTACCAACATAGTTAAATGCATTACGTATGTTACATACTGAATGAATTTGCTTCCTGACTTACCAATGGATCAATACTACGTCTGTATTTACATGTTGTGCCATGGCTAGATAAGCTGGCTTACTGAGCCTCTTCTTCCCAAAGACAAGAAAATCATTATTACATTTTAGTAGCCAAACAGAAACATGACCTGAGAGTTTAGCACGTTATGTATGGATAGAATGAACTGTGTTGCTTTTATGTGGCAAGGTTTTGGAAGTGGGGCGGATTGCAGGGGTGGCTCCTGTGAGAAAAGGAGCTGTCTTCATGTTAAACTGAGACAGTTCGAATTGGCTTTGAGAGGGACTCACTGCTGGCCACACAGAGACAATCAACAATGCTGGAAGTTTCTCTATAATAACATATTTGAAAAAGGCTAAAAAACATTGTGCAGAATCAGTGAGAGAGGAGAGAGGTGTGAGGAGAACAGCTCTGCAGACACCAAGATCAGTGAAGAAGGAGAGGGAGAAGCTGCTCCAGGCATGGAAGCAGAGATTCCCTAAAGTCTATGGAGAAGACAACGGCAAAGCAGGCTGTGTCCCTTCAGCACCTGGAGGACCACAGTGGAGCACCAATCCATCCTGTAGCCCACAGAGGAGCCCACACCAGAGCACCTCCTGGCAGGACCTGCAGTCTATGGAGAGAAGCACATGCTGGAGTCAGTTTTCTGGCCAGACCTGTGGCCCCTCACTGTGAAGCACCCATACTGGAGCAGACTGCTCCTGAAGAACTGCATTTTGTGTCAAAGGAGCCCACGCCAGAGCATGACAAGACTGTGAGAAGAAAGGAGAGGCAGAGAAAATGTGTTAACAAAATAACCACAACTTTATCCTACCCTATATCCTACCCTATTTTTAACTAGCAATTAGTTGAATTCATCTTCCCCGGGTTTGCTCTGTTTGTGATGGTGAGAAATATGTCAGCATTTCACTCTCCTCATCATCACCCATGAGCTTTTCCCTCTTATTTTCTCCCTGCCATTTTAAGGATGAGGAGGAAGAGAGTAACTGGGGGAGAGGGGAGGGTCTGAATGCCAGCTAAGGTTAACCACCACAATGGGATTAATTTCATGTGGTGATACGTCTGTACTGTGTGCTATGTAATTATTTTCTCCAAAATTATGCTTTAAATTGACTTTAATTGTGAACTGTCTGAGACAGTTATCTTGTTAACATACACTGCACCTACGCTGTTTAGATTTATTATCAGAATAATGACATGAATTACTTTGTGAATGTAATGATTAATTATTAAGGCTTTTGGATTTATAGACAAAACATTTAATACTTTAAAATTTAGTAGTTCTAAATAGTGTTCTAAAAATATTAATACTTGTCTATTTTTTTACATACATTCACAGTCATAATTGTCTTCTGTGGTGACTCAGGAGTAAAATTAAAATTATCGACTACACATCTTGAATTATTGTTATATTACAAGACCCATAACACAGCCATCATTCTCATTAAACAAAAGAAACTCAAAATTTGATTTTCTTACAAAAAGACGCAGTTATTTCAGGCTGCAGTTTAAAATTTAAAACACAACCCCCCACAAACTTTTATTAACTAAATTTGCATTTCCGGCTTTTTGGATTTTGTGTAAAACATGTTGAGTAGCAAATATTTAATCAACCGTAAAGAGTTAAAAATTTTCATAGCAGCATAGCTTTATTATTGAATTCATGATAAAAAAGTTTTCCGACAATGAAGTATGTGGCAATCATGATTACACTCACTAAAATGAATAAAATTACTAATATTTCAAATGAGATTTTGTAGTTAAACGGTTCATGTAAGGAAAATTTAACCATACAAATTAATCTTTAATAAGCTGAGTGGAAAATTCAAAACAAGCAGTTGGACATAATATTTTCTTTGCTTCTGTCTCTATGGGTGGAGGGGTTTTTGACTCTTTGGTAAGTGACATGCAAGAAGTCTCTCATAAGAGGCTTCTAAGTGTTCACAACTTCAGTATGCCTGCATTTCACACAGTATATTTAATTAGCATGCATCACTTCTTTTAGAGTACTTTTCCCTTCTGATAACACGAACCTCTAGGTGACTCAGTCGATCTGATTTTGGATAGTCTTTCCAAGGCTAATCCTGAGAAAGCTGGTGATTCTGTTGCCAGCCATTACAGAAGCACGTGTGCAGGGGCGTGCTTCTGTGTCCAGTCTAAAGAATTCTGCTGTGGATCTTTGTTCTTCATTGCACTTCATTTTTCAAACATGCTGCGAGTTACAGCTAGTTGCAGAAGGGCTGTCTCATTATGCATTTCAAACTGGAACCAATTGCTTTGATCAACAAATTCCCAAAGCTCTGTGTGATTTTGGCCTTCACTTAATGTGTCACAGCACCTTATAGAAAATGATATATGGCTTTTATAAGCTAACTCTGAAATCTATGTGAGAAGTCTGGATTTTACCACCCTGTTTTGTCATCTGTAATGTTTAATCTTAATTATGTACTTCAAAAGTATAACAGCTTGTTTCAAAGATTCCTTGGCCATGTGTCTAAACAAAAGTTTGACAAACTTTGCTGAAAAAGCACCTGATAAAACAGTGATATAATGATACTAATAAAAATAATGCTCTGAATTTACATGCTGCTTTGCATTTCAGTAGCAGTGCAGTGACATTACCTAATTAACTTTCCCAACACAGCTTCTGAACAAAAATTTGTGTTCTCTTTTTACATAACATATCCAAGGTTATAAGCAGTTTATCATAGATGCATCCACAGAAAGCTTTATCTTGTAGTTTGGGCTTCTCTTTTTAGAAAAAAAAAAAACATACAGTCCCTGTCTTCTCTTGAATCCATATTTAATACAATTTTCTGAAATGTCATTTCAGTTCTGTACATGCCTCTTAAAAATTTTGAATTTCCCTATGAATTTGTGGGGATTTAATGAAGATACAAAAATCTAAGTTCATATTTGCAGGTGGACTTTTATGAATGAAGGTTAAAAGCTTCCTTTCGAAAAGGCATGTTTTCTCTATTCAGGTGAAATGAAATCCATGGCAAGAAGTATTTCAGCTAATTTAAGACTTTTTGACATGTTGACGTGTTTCAGAGTGTGGGAATCTCTGATTGCGGTGACGACTCCAGGGAAAGTAGCACCTCTTAGGTACTGGGAAGTTTAAACTGTTAAAAATCCTCTTTTGGTTTTGAGACTAACTTAAACTTTTCTGTTGGAGGTGTAGCTTCTGTGTTTGTTTGGCTGACAGATGGAGAGAAACTTGTTATGAAGGCCCATAGTGACAGAAAAAGGGCAATGGTTTTAAACTGAAAGAGAGTAGGTTCAGACTGGACATAAGGGAGAAATTCTGTTACTGTGAAGGTAGTGGGACACTGGAAGAGGTTGCCCAGAGAAGTTGTGGGTGCCTCATATGTGGAAGTGTTCAAGGCCAGTTTGGATGGAGCTGTGTCCCTGCCCATGGTCAGGAGCTTGCACTAGGTGATTGTTAAACATTCCTTTCAACAGAAACAATTTTCTGATTCTGTGAGTCTGTTGCTAGCTAAGAAGTATTTTACTTCTACCATATCTTACTGGTTTACTTAACCGTCAGGTTTAACTCCAAAAGACAACTAAGTACCACACAACCTGGTGGGAAAGAGAACTGGAAAGAAAAGATAAACCTTGTGGGTTGAGATAAGAGCAGCTTAACAACTTAACTAAAAAATAGTTATAATAATAATTTTAATAATGATATCACAGCTAATAAAATACCATTAATACTAAATATTCTATTAATAATAATAGTCATGATAAGGAGATGGGGAGAGAGTAACAGAACTCAAAAGAAATGAGTGATGAACAATACCATTGCTTACAACCCACTGACCAATACCCAGCTCATTCCCAAAAAGTGATGGGCGTCCTTCCAGGTAACTCCCACAGTTTCTATATTGGTCATGATGTTCTATGGTATGGAGTATCTGTTTTGCCAGTTTGTGTCATCTGTCCTTGCCATGCTCCCTCCCAGCTATTTTTGTAGGTCCTCACTAGCAGAGACACTGAAAAATCCTTGACTGAGGGTAAGCACTGCTTAGCAACAACCAAAACATCAGCGTGTTATCAACATTCTTCTTATAATAAAGCCAAGAAACACAGCATTGTACCAGCAACTAAGAAGAATATTACCTCTGTCCCAGATGAACCAGGGCATTAATAAAGCGAAATGTCTCTCTCCTTGTGTGAGCTACTAAATAACACAGAGCCAGTATATGACTGCATAAATATTTATAGAAGTAGGGGTATGTAAGTAAGCTTTTTGCCTTAGGTGGTCCCTGTGGCAGACAGCACTAGTATCCAATTTAAGTGAATGTGGTATTAATGTACACTGTCTATCTGTGGTAGCTCCAGGCGTTGACAATAGCACTCATCAAGATTTAGTAGCATCTGTTTCCTGTTATTAGGATATGCATTACAAGACATTAATTTGATTAGTCATTTCTTAATTAGAATCACTTGAATTTTTTTTTTAAATTTACAGAATTATGACAAAGTTGTTGAAGGGATATTTTGTTATTTCTTTTAGTCAAAGAATCCTGTAAGTTACATAAATAGTTTTTTAAGTTTACCTCCTAACTATTGCAAGCAATTGCTTCATATTGTCAGTGTAAAGGCTGAGAAGATGCCCTCCATCTGTGGATAGAATGCCATAAACCAAGTGAATAAGTTACATGTTGGTGGTCACACATTTTGTGAACTCTGCATATCTGATGCTTGAAAAGATGGAAAAGCAAGACTTTTCTCCTTTGATAATGATTTAATCTGCTGTTTAAGATTATCCTTGTGTCTTATTGTTCATTTCCCCATGGATCTTGATTGATTAAACAGAAATTTCAGATAGAGGCATGACGACAGAGACTCCTACTCTTGCAAACAATAGAATGCCTGTCCAACCCCAGTGTCTGACACTTTGTTTAACTTATCCTGGTCTCTCCAGTCACTGCTGAACAAGAACAGGGAAAACAAGTGTGCTGTTTTGTTTGTTTGTGCCAAGCCCCTCTTATTACCTTATTCCTCCATTTTCCCATCTTTGTTCCTCTCCAAATCACCTAAATGATTTCCTTTTCCCACTTTTGTTTCTTTCCCTAAGAATCCTACAAGAAGTCCCACGCATTTCATTCCTTAATTGGTGCTCCTTTGCATCCCATATCCACAGACAGCACCGCCGCTGTCAGCTGTACAGAAGCGTTAGTGTTGACTTATCTTGATGAGTTTCACAGTTGGACTGAGTTGTCTGAGACAGCCCTGGGAAGAGCCTGTATATAGTGTTCCTTCCTCTGAAATTTTAATTTGGGGTTGTCCCTGATATCACACCTCTGTCTTCCTCTGGGCTTGTGAGACTGATGATTCTCCTGTGCTGGGCCCATCCTAGCCAGGGCAAGGTATTGTTTGGTCTCCCCCATCTGCCATTGTCTCTTTGGATTCATGTATTGGTGTGCAGGCAAGCTTTTGTCATATAACCTAATAATGTAAATGTAAATGTCTGCAAATGAGCTGTCTGGATAGCTAATGGAAATCTAGTCTTTATGGTCCGTGAAGACAGCAAAGCTATTCAGCTTACCAACTGAAGTGTCAGCTAACTAAACCTCCTTAATCTTATTTACTCTTCGAGCAAAAGCCTGACCCATTTCCTGAAAATCTGACTTTAGTTGCTTTTGAGAGATCATAGGATATCAGTCATTCACAAATGACTGGCAGAAGTGACATGGGACTTCTGGGACACCTGTGCTCTTCAAAAGCAGCAGATGTCAGGCAGGCAGGGTACCTTTTAGATTTTCAAGTGAAATTTTAACTGGTTCACATAATTAAAGTAGTGCTATCATTTTCATTTCTATTACATGAGTAACACTTCTATTAGAAAACAGAAAAAAATCTTTATTTTCTTTTGTATATTTTTGTTGGTGGCTGCTAAAAATAGGTTTCTCTGAAGAATTACATGGGTAGACAAGTGTAGTGAATCAGCAGTGCATTAAACTAGAGCAATGAAGCACAAGGATTGCTTTCTCCAAATAAGCTTCCAAATGTAATTTAGATTTTGTTAGCTAGTAAATAGGTTCCGGCAGAACTGATACAGTTGAACCAATATCTAATATCAGTTCACTGAAGTGTGGCTGTCCTCCAGGGTTCCAAATGTCAACACAGCAAAGCATTTTATGAGCAGAATGAAGTGAACAGATTTAATCTATATTCTGGACAGTTGTATCAGGCACGACAATTTTGTCTACCTGAATCCTTAATAGATGTGTTCCCTTCACATCTGCACATCATGGTACTTTTCCAAGGTAAGAAGCCTGGGACCTACTTCAATTTGCACACACAGTCCTTGTAATTGTTAATTAACAGCACATTTTCCAAGTAGTTGGACTCCACCTTTTCTTAACATTCTATTTCCTAGTGGTTGCGCTGCTACATATTTAGCAGAACAAAAGAATTCAAAAGGATGTTAGGAAAAAAGTGCTAAAAGGTAAAAAAAAATGTTTTAAATGAAAATATTAGCAAAATTATCTAAATATTTTGTTCGCATTTTGGTCTTTTTGATCAATGGAAGTTTAATATTTCACATTCCTAAAAAGACAGCATCCATCAGTCTTTCTTAAAGAGAAGGAATGAAAACTTTTAAATATAATTAGAAAAAACATTAATTTTAAAATTCTAAAATCAAATATTTTGCCACTAACTAAGGACTCCTTTTTTAATATAAGAAAAGATTAAGTTAAACTGCATTCTTGGATCTTATTTAAACAATAAGTAAAACAAAAAATTCGGTACTGGATCCTGGCCATAATAAAGCCAATTTCTAGCACATTGAATTAGAGGTCTTTCCATGGGACAAAAGAAAAACGAAATGAAAAGAAAAACTTTTATCAAAAATATGTTGAACTGTGAGTAACTGGAGCATTTGGAAAGAAGGGAATGTTTGGGGTTTTTTCCCTGCAGAATAGTAAATAAGTCAAGTAATACCGACATTTTATTCCCTATAATAGGATTTATTTATAAAGCAAAGGGTCAAAGAACTTAATATAGTCTATTTAAATAAATTAAAGAACATTTTGAATTACAATTCATTTTGGAAAAAAAACAACAAGAACCGAAACCATGGAGAAACAGACCAAACAACCAAACAGTCTGCTCTCACAGCTTTGACTTTCTTTGAGATTTCCCTCAATGCAGAGCAAGGATAGGAGAAAGGGATGGGAGAAATGAAGGGAGGGGAAAAAAGAAAAAAGTCAAATAAAAGTTTAATAATACCTATTTCCTCATAGAAGAGGTGCTCGATCTCACTAATCATCATTAGTAAGCTCAAGATTCAGTTGTTTATTCTTCTAAACAGAGAAATCTGTTAGCATATACTGACATGAATCTAGATAAATGAGGGCTTTTTTTAGCCAAAACCTGCATTTCTTCCTTCCTTCCTTCCTTCCTTCCTTCCTTCCTTCCTTCCTTCCTTCCTTCCTTCCCTCTCAATCCTCTGCTCATTCATTTTCTATTTCTCTGTCTGACCATTCTGTACCCAAGTCTTTAGCTACAATGCCAAGAGGCTCAGCTTTTGTGTCTTAAGAGAGGAAGGCAGTAAGTTAAAAGTGGGCTTGATTTTGTGCAGTGTTACTCGGCTGTGTCCAGGCTCTGCCTGTGCTATCAACTGCCTGGACAAATGCCTGCAGTTGGGAAGCATTTCCTTCACTCCACTTCTGATTGGTTTGCATGGCTCAATATATGAATTGGAAGAGAGTAGGGAGTGTAGTGAAAATGTTTATTGCCTGGGGAAGAAAAATAATTGGGACTTGTACTGGCTGGGTGCCTTGGCACATCAACTGCAGTGACCATAGTTACGAGAAGGTTTGGCAAGGTTTTTACTGTTAGGCTTTTGAAATACATGAAAAAGCCTTCATGGCTGATGAGCCAAAAACACTACTAAGCTATGAACGCAAAAAAAACCAGCAAACCAACAAACAAACAGATTTTCCACAAAATAATGCAAGAAAAAGAATTAATTTAGGTTATCGTATTTCAAGTTAAAGGATGCTATTACTCTAAAATTAATTTTGCACAGAAAAAAATATTCAGAGAAAAACTGTAGTGCTTCCACAGAGGTAGGTTACATACATACATTCTTTTGTAGATAGCTGTCACTTTACTTTCATTTCATTAATGCCTTTAAAATTAAATAGATCTTAAACACTTTACCTAAATTTACATAAATTTGTACATTTAGTCTAAACTAGTCTTCTACAGTACTTCTACAGTCAATGAAGAAAGATCAGCGTGTTTGGAACATCAATGATTCCACTTGGTTTAGACATCTAGATGCCTTTAGACATTACTCTTTCTTTCTTGTAGAAGAGAAAGTCTTGATGAATCGTATTATGCTACCATATCAGAGCCATGATTCAGTACTGCAGAGTAAAAAGAATATGAAAATTAGTATCATCACTACCAGAATAGCAACACAAACATTTCTTGCCATGCCATACTGAAGTCTCTCAGAGTCTTTCCCCACATATGCTTTTTTTATTTTCATATCCTTTCACTTACCAGGACCACAGTCTTTGCTTCAACAGCATGAACCAAGTAGAAATAGGCTTTTCTTCCCTGTCTCTAGTGTCATTGCCTCTTCAAAATTTCAGGAAGCAACATTTTCATATATTCAATCTTCTGCTGAGGCATAGGCAATTTTAGTGAGTGCATACAGTGAAGCCTTTCAACTCCAGAAACTCAAGAGAAACCTTCACTGAGACATCACTGACATTGCAATGTTTGGTCGTATAAAATTCCTTTGTATGGCGTCGCTGTCATTATTGATACGATATTGTCCACGTGAAGACTGTGAAGAAAGCACTATGACGTGTTTAAACTATGCCCTTCCAAGCAGCTAAAAATAGTTGCAGAACACCTGCTGTGGTCAGCAGCATAGAATTTATTAGGAACCAAAGTATTCCTGAATCTTCACCTATAATATCTAGTAAGAAGATCCAATAGCTAGTAACTGTTCCAATAGAGCTTTAAAAGCTCTTGACGAAAGTGAAGACATCCTAGTAGATATTTCTTTTTTATTCTCACCCACCACCTATGTCATATTTCACCAAGTCCCAAATGAAGGTGAAATTATACTTTTTCCAGTACCCTTCATATATATTTTGAAGTTGTAGAAATATCTACTGGTCGTGTTTTAAGAGAACACTAAAATCAGCTCTGTGAAAAGATGACTATGAAAAGCAATTATACCTGTCACATAGTATGTATCCTGAAAACTCTTTTTCTAAGTTTTATGAATCTCTCACTAAAATTCTGTCTAAAATTCTATCCTGTCTAGAAAATTCTATATGATATTCCCAAAATATACAAATTCTATATTTTTTTTAACTAATTTTCCTATTTTTACAGGACTTTTTCAGAAGCTAGATTTTTTTTGGTTTTAGTTTCTTCTGTAACATGTAGTCATAAGAAACATTCCTCATCTCCAGAGACTCAAAAGGTCAAAGAACCAACAAATTGTCTCAGCCATTTTTATTTTGTTTCAGCAATACTTCATGCTTCATAGTGTGTATCTGTAACCAGGGTCAATGTGTAGATCACAGTTGTGTTTACGTCACTAAAGGGCTGAAATGTTCTCAGAAATAACAGTTTCCAGTACAATACCTAAAAATAATTACAGCTGTTAGAAGAAATCTGAGAGAAAAAAAATCCTGGATTTAAATTAAAATATTTTCGAAGTCTTCTGAGCATGTAGGTGCACTATATGAAAAACACAGTCTTAACCCACCAACCATCTAATTAGCAAAAGAAAAGCTGAGTTTTCAGTGGACACAGAAAAGCACAGCTTTACGAGGAGGGTTTGAAACTATTGAGAGTTCTTTGTATTTTCAGGGTCAGATTGATCCTTGAAAGTTGGATTGTATAACAGCCTAACAGTGTCATAAATAATGTAACTAAGTTGTGTCAAATTAAATAACAATGAACATTATGTGATGCTTTAGTATTTCTTTTCTTTTTTTTTGGCAGGGGAGAAGAGTTTTTTAATTTACATATTGCTTTCAATGTAAAATTAGATACATTCTATCAACTAAGTTCCTCTCTGAGACTTTTTTTAAAAAAATAATACTTATGCACATTTCTTCAAGTCATCACCAGAATAAATTTTTCTTCTATTCAGCCATCTAGTAGAATCCCCCTGCCCAGAGCAGAGGCATTTTCTACTAGACCAGGTTTCTCAGAGCCCCATCCAGCCTGGCCTTGAATGTTTTTAGGGACCTCAGAGCCAGCTATAAACCTCAGCACCTTTCGTTACCTGGGCTATTGCTGCAGTCCTGAATCAAGCTTGTGCTGTAGGTCAAATGCTGGTGCTGCCTGTTGCATTTTGGATGAGCAGCACAAAGTGAATGAGTTTTCTCCAACCCACTGGCAATGACACGGCTCCCGGTACATTTGCTGACAGTTTCTGGGCACACAGAATGAGTTTTTTTGATTTTCAGTCCTACCAGGGTGGAGCTGAGGTCCTACTGCAGAAATTATTGCTTGATCTGCCTTTGTGGAAGAATGAATTTAGGTCTCTTGGCTCTGAATTCTACATAAATTACTTCATAACTTCCCCACAGTTTAACTGGATACTTTTCTAGCTCATGTGCCATTTTCTTCTAGATCTTATTTTCAAGGCACTTGCTTCTATTCAGCCATTAAATTTTCTTTATCTTTAAGGTAGTCTGCATTTACAGTTACAGCAGTCTTGACAGGCATGGTTTTGATGCTAACCTGAAGATATACTTCCCACATAATCCTTATCTTCTTGCTCACATGTGGTTTGACAAAGGAGAAAATGAACTACGAAACAGCTCCTGCAGTGATTAACACGTGTAACTGATTTACCTTAAAGAAACTACAAATTTCAGAGAATATATATTTTGGATCATTATTTGCCAGGGGATTACCTCGTGCTGGTAACTTACTGAATAAGGACGCATCTGACCTGCTGTAGTCAGGTCAGCAGATAACCCCCTATCAGAGGAACAAAGGCCAGCATGGTTTTTCATGTCTGTGTAGAATAATAAATTTGTGCAGAGCAGAACAGCATCCATCTTTTGAGGACTCTGCTGTTTGCAAGTGGGAAATGCACAGGAATAAGTCAGGGTTCCACAGGAATATTTGTGCTGGGAAGCACATTAATAGTAAGCAGTAAGGTTTATAGGTTTGGGGGGAAGAAAGAAATCCAAGGGAAGCTGTGGTAGCCGAGATATTGAAATAATGTAAATGAATGAGTTTACATAATGACGGGGTCAAATATGGTTCAGTTAACTTCCTCCACAGTGAACTGATATTAGTTTAGTTTTTTATTATCTATTATAAGAGTTTATATAAAGGGATGACTTAGATGATTAACAAAAAGGACATTTTACCAGATTCTATTCTGTTCTTGTGAAACTGCTGGAAAGAAAGATTGAAAGGATTTAATTTTTTTTTTTTTTATTTGCTTACTGGATTTTTTTTTTTTTTCATTTTCTTATTGTTTTGTCTAAGATAATTTTTTTTGTTTAGCCAAAATAGGAAGGCACAATCTTTATTCAGGACAGAGAGAAATCCACTGCACTTACAATTTAAATTACTATATCCTAGGCCATGAACTTTGGTTAGCTAATGCTCAAGCAGTACTCAACATACTGTGGTTCTCTCCTTAACAATGTAAAGAATAAGAATGGTATGAATAATAATAAGCTTGCAATGACCAAGTTCTTCACTTCTAAAAAATAGTAAAATCAGGTCTAAGATTCTCTTCTTACATACAGTTACTCTAATGCAGCTAACGTATGTCTCCAGGCACCTGAGCATAACCTTGAGTGCTTTACTCATCAGTAGTGTCCTTAAGCATTTATCGGATGTTCACTCCATTAAGAAGAAAACTACAGCATAATTTTATGCTTGTTCTTATATATGACTTCATGCAACCGTAGAGCAATAAAGCTTAGAGCTGAATATAATCATAAGCAAATGGGGTAAAAGGATGCAGTTTTCAAATGGTGGAAGTATATTTCATGTACTTCCCCTCCAAGCTCTATGACCTTAAAATAACCTAGACTCTGGTTGTCATCTGAACAAGCAAATTTACATCCATTAAATATATTTGGGTCAATCTCTACAAGATTTCATGATGTATGCTTAGTTTGTCTACTTATCAGTCTTTCATTTTGCCTTCTCGGAGAAAGAGAATGAGTGGAAAAGTACCTCTTCAGAAACACCCAACTGACTTCACACTTACTTTTATTTCCTTCATCTGTTAAGCAGATGATCAGTTCTCTCACTCTCTGGAGACTGAAGTTGGTAATCTCAGTGAGAAGAATGTATTTTGATTAAGTATGAAACCCTCAATAGCTCCTCTACTTATGTGTCCACGGCCCTGAAGGTGCAAGGAAAGTGTTATTTGGGTGAAAACTTCAGTTCCGGCATTCTTTAAGAAGAATAAGACATTTTCAGAGAGAGAGATTTTAACACAAAGGAAACAGAACACACCATTCTGATGCTGAAGTAAACAGCGGATTTGTTCTTCCTAAATCATCATGAAACCGGAGGGGGAAGCAAAGAATCTTCACTGTGAGGATAGAACTGGATAATGGGATCACAACGAACACAAAAAAAAATTAAAATGAGCACCAGAGATCTTCTAGCAGGAGAAAAGTTCATGCTGCTTTGACTTTCCCAGCCAACAATAACATACAGAAGAAAACCACTCCTTAGAACAGCATTTAAAACATAAATCAGCATCATAGGTTTCATGCAGTCAGAAGCTGAGTAGATGTTGAAAAAAAACCAGAAACCCTGTCCAGTTATGACATGCATGACTTATCTTTGTTTTAGGATATATACAAAACACATTCTGTCTTAACTGCATAAAAAAAGCTGCCTTACATGACAATGCTGTATCTTCAGGAACAGCTTCTACTGGCTGTTTAAAATTACGTTGGTATAATTTGGCCAATTGTACAGCAGAAACTCTTGTGGAAGTCTCCTGGATGACCAGATTTTCTGCAGATTTTCTGAGATAGTAAAGAACACAGTTAAGCAGTAGTAATTAATCAGTTGATCCATGCACAGCAGGAAGGAAGGGACATGGGGATTGTCCAAAGATCCACCTGGAGAGCTCATGCAACCACTAGTCAAACAGTTTATTGTGAAGTCTGCTAGGATTTCAGTCAATAAATAGTTCTTAAGCCTGTCCATTTTCTCATCTAGGCAGAAACTGTCTGGGGAGTTTTTGGATCACTCAGGGAATTGGCGACTAAATGCTCTGGCTATAAATATAGGCACATCCATATATTTAGCTACATCACAGTTGTACCTCAAGGACAAATGAGTTTCATCCTCGTATAACAAAGAAGAGTTTTGACATATATAACAGAGAAGTTATATTTCGAAAAATGTTATAGACTGTGAGTTTACTAGATGCTAAATAATAGATTCCGTAGAACACTCAGAATTTTTTTCAGGAAATAAAATACACCAGTAACTGTAAGACCTGAATGGAGATTCTTGAAACAGAGAAATTGGTCCTTCACTGACTTGTACCTTTACCCTTCACAGTAAGAGTTCACTTGCAATTTTTTGTTTGTTTTTTTTCATAAGCTAATGAGTAAAATACTAAATCATAAAAACCGTCCTTGTATTCTAGTCTGCTGTTTATGACAGTTGCCAGTAGTGGAAGCATTAAGAAAATTATAAGACAAGTTACAAAGCAGTTCTTGCCTAGTGTATCTTCTTAGTTTTGTGGAAATTTTTACTAGCAATTGCAGAGAAGAAGTTTCCATGCAGATATTTGAACAGCTGATGTATCCATCCTGTTTTAGTTTTTCATTCTTAGTGTTTCTCTGTATGATATTCTAAGGCAAAGAGATTTATGACTCCAAAGTGGGTATGCGTGTGGATGGGAAAGCAAGCTAACTGATAGAAATTTTCTAGAAACTTCTGCCTGGAAATTTCATAGTGAACAGTAGTTCTGCCATAAAAATAAAATAAATAGCAAAAAGAAAACAAACAAAAGTTCAATGGCTATTCTCAATTTGCCTTCCTTATACTGTCACTGATACTAGTGTAATCCACTATCCTTCACTCTCAGCAAACATTTTTTCTCATAGTGAGAGGCAAAGCGATATATTCAGTCTTTTCTCACATTAAAAACTTTCAATATGCATGATTGTTCCTGAAATCATGGTCAGTTTTTGGTGGGTTTTTAATTTTTTTTTGAGTTCTAATATCATCTATACATACTACATATCAGAACTGGAGAGAGTGACCATGGTGTCACAAATTTGTGGAGTGATTTATTCAGTTCTGCTTCTTTTTTTTTTTTTTTTTAATTTTCATATAGCTAAGAATTGCTCTCTACTTTTTAAAGAAATACATTTGATGTGTTTTTATTGAGCATTAAACTATAATTTGGAATCATTCTTCATAAGACACTCAAAATATTTTCACAACGCACATAATTTTGAATTTTCCACATTAAAATTTATAAACTGTGTAAACCTTTACAATGTAAAACAACTGAAATCCTATACAATATAAAGCAAAGGCATGCAAAATTCACCTGTTGAGCTTTCAGCATGTATAGCAGAAGAATACGTGCTGTAGTGTCTATTCATAGGAGATGGAGACAAACAGGAATTTTGAGATGAATGATTCACTTGTTTTGTTTTCCTGCAAGGAAAAATGAATTGTGCAGTAGAAGCACTTATTGCTCTCCACAGAACCTAATAGCATTCTAGATGACTGTGTCAGATGTAGGCATAGATATTGTAGACAGAGTTAGATGAACTGAACTTCGTCTCTCGTCCAAGGGCTTTCTAAGACATCTAAGATGGAAAGACTTCATCAGAGATGTACCAAGCCTTTCCTTATCATGCTTTTTAATAGGATATCCATCCACTCTGAAAAATGACTTAAGCTGTTTTATGACATATAAAGTGTTCTGGAATAAATTTAGTCTTCATTCACAGACAAACCACATTCTTGGTCCTTACTACTGGAATGGAGATTGTTTTCTTTTCCTTGGTTGGGTTTTTAATCCATATATATAATTACCAAGAAGAAACATAAAACAGAGTAAGCTTAAGTCATTAAACAGGATTAGTTAGTGAGTAGTCACTGGTAATATTCTAAAGATAAATACTGCTTTCTGTATAATTCTAACTGCAACACAGAAAATAGTTGGATTATGAAAATTCTTAAGATTATGACATTTTGAATTGCACAACGGGCGTTTCAAACCAAATCAATAGAACAAAAGAATTTTTCTTTTAATGAACAGGAATTTTTTGTGTTAACAAGAACAATAAATTTGAAATCTAAGATAAAGATCACACCTAATCCCCCATTCAGCCCCTGTAAGAAATTTTAATGTCTCTCCGAAGAATTGACAACCTTTACAAAATTCCCATTCAGAAAATAGATTACAGTTTATGTAAGCAAGGCTCTCTGCAGAAGAAAAGATTTTATGGTCTCAAAAAAGGAAGCGAAGCTTGTGAGTGTGGCAGCTGACACACTCCACAGGGGATTCATCTTTATAAACACTTGTTTTCCCCTGGGGTTTGTGGAGTGTATAAGGAGAATTTAAAAGAAAGAAAAAATGGTTTCATAAAATCTTAGCAACTTAATTAAAGCTTACTGCACACACATTTTATGCGGGGAAGAGGAAAATTGGTGGATTTTGTTTTACAGTAATAACTGGATTAGCTTCCTGGGGAAGTAACACAGATACTCAACACAAATTCACAAAGAAATTAATTCCATGCTTTCTATCTATCTCAGTCTCAGCTAATAATGTGACTGCTACAAAAACCTTTCATGTAGATGTGTTCATTTTTACAATTTACATTTTCCACTGGCTCAGTTGGTCATTTTATTAACCAAAATATAGTTAAATGATATAATCTATTTCAAACTGTTTCCAAAAGGGTCATTTAATGCTAATCTAACATAGCTGGAAAAACTAGTAACACTACAGTAGCAAGTGACTAATGAAATAACAAAAATACTGTAGTCCTATTTTACAAAGAGGCATTGTCAGATATATCAGGTATATGATACTGAGGGATCTGCATTATTTTCAGTATTTAACTAGAAATATTTATGAAAATAATTATAAGTACTAAAGATAAAAAAATATTAGGGTAATGATACCAAGGTCTTCTAGCATCTAAAACACTTCCAGTCACAGATTTATCTGGTATTACAGAGTTTTCAAAAATTTAACTACATAAATGAAAAATACCCCATTCCCACAACAAATCCCAAAATAAAAACAACGTTGGAAAGACTAGTGTGTATAAGCCAGATGTGGTGGATTGACCTTGGCTGAATACTAGCTGACCACTAAGCCTTTCTCGTTCCCTTCCACAGTAAGATGGGAGAGAAGAAAAAAAGATGGAAAAAAACTTGTGGGTCACGATAATGGCAGTTTAAAAAAGCAGAAGAAAAGGCTACACATGGAAGCAAGAAAACCAGAAGATTTTATACTGTAATTCTCATTAGCAGGTGATATTTGGCCACTTCCTGGAAGCAGGCCTTCAGAACACATAGTGGTTGCTTTGGAAGACAAATACCATGATGACGTTTCCCCACTTCTTTCCCTTAACTTTTGTTGCTGAGCAGCGCCCCTGCAGTATGGAATATCCCTTTGGTTAATTTGGATCAGCTGTCCCAGCTGTGTCCCCTCCCAAGGTTTTGCTCATCTCCAACCTGCTGGTGAGGAGGCAACGTTGCAGAGACAGGCCCGATGCTGAGCTGGTGCTTCTCAACAGGAGCCAAAGCACTGGTGTGTTATCAACGCCTTTCCGGCTACTAGTGCAAAGCGCAGCACTGTGAGGGCTGCTGTGGGAAAAGGTTAATGATTTTTTTTGTCTTTGTAGACAGCAAATATTGACCAAACAGGAGTGAAACTATTTATATGGGCGCTAGTCTCTTACAGTTCTCAGTGATTTCAATGATGTTGATCCATTTGCTCACATATTTGATTATCCTTACAGCTAAAACTCTTCAGACATTTGCTGACTGATGCTACAGTTTTGCTATTATTATTATTGGTGTTATTGAAAATAAATAACTAATGTATCCTCATGCAAAATCTGTTTTTCAGAATCAATACATACAATTAAAATTATGCTACATAGAGATTTCTATTCAGAACTTGAGATGCTTTTATTTCCAGCCTTGGTCATGGAAGCTAAATATAGCTATCATTCTACTGCTGCCTGGTATCAAGCTATCTTACTCTTGGCGTTATTATGGGCTCAAAACTCTTAATTATTCTTATAATCATTGGTACTATGACAAGAACCGATTGCAGACAAATAATCTTAAAATGGCACAATTTCAAATTGGTCCTGATCAAACAGCACTTTTTAGAACTCCTACACTTTTTTTTTTTACTTGAAATAAAATTACAGCATGATATATATGATTGAATGCCATTAATATTGACTGTTCCTCTGCTTATCTCCCAAAGTGGCAATGATATACTTTGAGGGAGATGAGTATGAAGCGTTTAAATATTCCACATAATATATGTCTAACAAAAATACTGTCTTCGTTAATCATTCTGCATAGATTTCCCACTTCATTCCAACAGTTTTCAATTAAAGTTGGAAGAATTATAATGACTTTAAAATAGTAAACTTTATTCTACACCAAGCATTAGTTATGCCATCATTAGTTATGTCTAATTCATGGGAAAAATGAGCTCTGGCAGATTTATGGTGGGTTTCCTATTCATTGTAATGTCCTCATAGGTTTCTTTACAGATTGAGAATTGAGGGAATTGTTTAAACACTAGGCATTAAATAGCCATAATGTGTGTGTTCAGAGAAAGATTGTTGCTTATTTGTAGGCAACAGGGACTGTGGGAAATTCAATACATGGATTTGGAAGAGAAGGAAGTCTATTCAAAGGAAATCTTTATAATGTGGTGAAAGAAATAAGGTTTAAATTTTTAACATTGAAATATGCTCAATTTATGATAATTGTGGCTTTATTAGATTTTGGCTGTGATGTGTTTTATTTATTTATTTATTTATTTTTAAATACCACGTGAATCAAGATCAGAATTTCTCAGAGAAATACCATATGCATTATAGTATGTGATTGTTGACTTTCAGGTGAATTTTTAACTGCTATGTTCTATATAATGGTTTTATTATATGATTACTATTTAAGTATGAAAAATGATTCTCCACTCATATTTTCCCATAATTAATCTATTTTAGACTATCACCAGTTTAGATATATATGTAATGTGCCTCTATTTTTTACTCTTTTTTATTAAATTGAAAACTGAGTAAGCAATATATAGGGCAAAATATAAACATATACTGAATAGGAAAAAAAAATCTTTTTCATATTTTTTTCCTATATTCTCTCAGTGAATCACATTTTTTCTTAAAAACTTCTATCTTCCTTGTTTAAAACAAGTCAATTCCTTACATGCACCAGAAGCAACTTTTTTTATGTTCATATCTACATGATTTTTTCTATTCTAAAATGATATTTTCTTCAAATTACTTTTTTTTCTTTCCACTTCTCTCTTGGAAAAGAGCAGCCCTCGATTTGTAATTACGGCAATTTACTGCAAATCTTAGGAGCTCTATTGTTTAATTCACTCAAGCCAGAAAAACCTTCACTTTTGAATATGATAATAACTAAAAACTTACTATTTACCATACTCTAGCATTACCAACTACGACAACTCAGAACTGAAATCCTTATATTTTACCCCAGTAACTCTTCAGAGAGCCAGGCAGATGCCATAGGTTTCCCAGGAAAGTCATGCAGACTCTGTCCTTCAATGTTCTCCGTACCTAAGAGATCAGAGCAACATGGTCTGATCTCTGAGCTGACTCTAATTTAAGCAGAAGTCAGACATTCACAAGTCATTTCAAATCCGAACTATTTCATGCTTAAGTGATTGGAAGCTTAGATGCCTCCAATTTTTAATCAGTACAAGTAAGGAAAAAAATTCTAAAAATGCTATCAAATATTTCAGGATTTGCTGGTGGTGATGAGACAGTGCAGGAAGTTGCCATTTGGTTGTTTCTTTTTGCGTGGGGCAATTTTTTTCTTTTTTTCCCCTTGCTTTTCCAAATAATTGTTGTTCAATAGACTCTTTTTGTTGTCCAACCCGCTTTCATTGTAGCATTTGTTCTGTGTATTTTGTGGTATTTATTTTATACACAAGAGGCAGAATTAATTTCCCCTATATTTGGCCCTCTGAAATGCCTTGTGGAGTCTAATCTAATATTTTATGCTGTCTCAGTAGTTAACAGAAAGAAAATGGCATCTCTAGAGGATGGCTAATATAATAATAAAACAGATATCTAAAATGGTAAGAATTAATTATCTTTTTAAACCTCCTGTCTTCTTTACTGGAAGAGCCCAGATGGTTAGCAAGGAATTGATGCAACCTTTACACAGTAAAAAGTAGGATAGAGTAATAGCATGTACTAAGATTGGTTTGGTTAACTTTGTTTCCCTGTGGTACTTTCTGCATAATTATGCTGAGGGGTTTTCAAAGATTTATGTTCTTATGGTCACTTTGCACTGGCTGATTGGGACTTACCATTGATATACCCTGTAAGTAAGTTTATAAATTGAGGATTTTTCCACATTTTTATATGGCTCGTTTAGATTTGTCCACAAATTAGTTGGCATGGGATTTTGATTTAAATGTACATCAGTCATAATACTTATTAGACAGTTATCTTTGGCTGGTACTCTTTCCTGATTTGAAAACTATGTTCACATTTCTCATCTCATCCTTTCCAGCACCTCTAAATCTATCTATAGAGTCAATAACTTAAGAATCTGGAATGCAAGGAATCCAATATATAATTAAAGGTTTCTAACTATGTTCTACAAACTTTTCCTGTATTTTCCATGCACAGAATAAACTATGTATGCTTGTTTAAATAATGGTAGGTAGGAATTGTTGCATTATGCAAGCACGAGAAGACAAAGGTTCGTAATTCTTTGGTCAAGATGCACAAATAAGGTATTAATTCATTATGCAAATGAGGTTCACATCTGGAATAGTCATTTTGGTAAATATGAGTCATCATATACAAACTCATAAACAGGAAATATTTTTGTTAGAATAGCAATAAGGACTAATTTCCACTGCTGAGTTAGTGAACACCCGTAAATGCGGTGATTTATTATTGTAGAAATAGAAAGATTTGCTCCTTACTGGGAGAAATGGGACTAAATGAGACTACTAAATCCTCAGGGATACATCATTCTCTGGTATTTGCTTTACTACACATAACTCAAATCTAAAAGAATTTTGACTTGATGCCTAGAAAGCAATTTAGCAAGCAATTGAGTTTTTGAAGGGAGTACAAAAGTTATCCCATAGCTTTTGATCACAAAACCAGAAAGAAGCCAGGTGGAAGACTGTGAAATTTAGGTTTGAAAGAGCACTCTTGAAGGCTCGCAAGGGAAGAGAACAACCTAGCAGTGAGCTGATGGAGAAATGCATTAAAAACCTTGCTCACTTTTCCATCTTTATAATTTTTTGGAGCTTAAGCTTCGTTATTGTGTTTTTGATTGGATATAACAGAAAGAAATTTCTCTAAGCTGGTAAAGCATCAAGAGAGAAAATTACCAGAAAGAAGAGAAATACATTTAATACTTAAACAGAGGGATTTCAAATGGAAGAGAATACCACAATAATGTAAAAGATAATTCTGTAGAGAGAAAAAAGAGATTTTTAAGATAATTGGATTTCTTTTCTTATTGTGTGATGAAGCAGTCTGATATCTTTTTAAGTCCTTAGATGTCAGATGTGTTACAGTCGCCAGACGCAATTCTGATAACATGGAGAGTTGATCCCATTATCTAAAGTCTAATTGAACAGATAATTTTTAATTTTGAGGATTAAGTTCTAATCATCAAACTTTTGATTCACTGAATAATATCTCAAGACAAAATTTAAATGTATCATCAGATTTCAAAGGCCTGATTTATCTTATTTTGAGAAGAAAGAATTTGGATAAAGTAGAAATAAAAATAATCAAAAATTTAATAATATTAATTATGGGAATTTTTTAAACTGTAAAGACAGAGGTAAATTCCCAAATAACTACAGCTCCAAAAAAACTTTTTACTAATGTTGCTAATATTAGGACAGATTTTAGAAAGGTGTTAGCAAACTCCTTTTTACCAAATAACCTCACTTCTGTGGCACATATTGGCAAATCTAAAAGAAACAAAACCATCTAATAACCCTTCTGCATCAATATATAGAACGAGACTATAACTCTGCTCCACTGTAATGAGACCTCACCTGGAGTACTGCATCCACCTCTGGGGTTCCCGACAAAAGGAAGACATGGACCTGTTGGACTGAGTCTAGAGTAGGGTCACAAAGATGTTCAGAGGATTGGAATACCTCTCTTGGGAAGGCAGGCTGAGAGAACTGGGGCTGTTTATCCTCAAGAAAGCTTAAGGCTGGCCTTCTAGCACCTTTCCAGTGCCTAAACAGGGCTTTACAATAAAGCTGGAGAGATGAAATAGGCTTTTCTTCGGTCTCAGGTTAAGTGGAAAACAACACTATGCTTAACCGGGGCATAAACATTGCAGTGCAGAAAAGGATTAAAACTGCTTCACAGGTACATAGGAGAGCATGTTTTAAATAAAAAGGAGTTTCAGCTCCATGCAAGGCACATTAACCTTATTTTTCTCCCCACATTTCTATGATTTCATGATGTGCATCACTGTCCTTTGTCCTGGATGACTGGGTTACCAGGACTGCTGACTGTTCCAGGCACAGCACACCAATGCATCATTGTAAAGGTACTTGAGAAGAAATTAGCCTGTGGGGTTTGAAAAGATTCCTAAAATAGGAATTAATGGCATTATATTTTTTACATACTAGAGTAATTCTTGAGTTGTTAGCAGTCCACCCATTTCCTCTTTGCATAATTCTGTTTGGTCTGTATATATATGTATAAAGCAGGAATAGAAAGCTGTCATCTCTGTGTAGACAAATATTGGAGTATTTTTTTGTCTTCAGCAAAGATAGCTACTTCAGGGATTAAAAAAGAAGATATAGAGGAAACAAACCTTTCTTTCATGTGAACAGTGACCAAAAGGTAATAGCTTACATTGCTCATCTGTGCATTTTGGCTAATGGAAATTGCCATGTATAAGACTCACTGTGTTAGCAAGACTTGATCAATGGAATCGCATCCCAAAGTCCTAAAATTTTTCTTGTTGTCCCAAGATATTTCTTGGAATAAATCTTCAATGTTAGGAGATTATTTAGGTGACCCAGTGGGTTTTTTGTTTCCCACCCTTTCCACAACCCATTTTTTAAAGCATGTTTTTACTTACTCATCAGTTTAATGGGAATAAAGTAAAATTAAAAAAAAAAAAAGAAGAAGAAGAAAAGAAAGTGGTAGAAGTGAACACAGGAACTTTGCAAGACACGCATTTAATAGAAAGTTAACACTTAGTCACAAATTGCTTCTTAATATATCAGAGAAATAATGTTCTAGGAAATGCTAACAGGTTTTCTGTTCATCCAATAAAACTGCACCAATTAATTACATCAATAAACCAGCAGGTAACATTATCTTCTACAGACTTAAACGTGCTTTTCGGAAGTAAAATGGAAGACTTACTTCCAATTATACACTACTGTTATTGCATTAAAGATTATTACTTTTATTTTAAAAACTGGTCATGTTGTTTATTGAGAGAAATAAATCCACTTTATTTTCATTGCTAGGTATTTAAAGATTCTTGAAATCTTAATATCTAAGGAGTCATAAACCAGATTGAGGAATGTTGCAGCTTGTCTCACTTTTTCTATCTGAATTGTCTCTTCATGTCCTAACTCCTCTTCAAAACATTCCAGTTCAACGGATTTATTCTTCCTCTAACATGGTTGGTTGGGGGAGTGGTGAAATGAAGGATTATATTGTATATCTTTCAAGAACTATCAGGAAAGCAAGAGAAAGGAAACAGGTTGTCTTAGGAAACCTTATGGTAGCCCTAAACAAAGCTGGGACTGAGGAGAAAGCAACCCCAACACCATGTGCATCATTCTAGACAAGCCCTCAGGATGGTGCTGACTTCTTAAAAATCTACCTTCTCTCTTCAGCTTATTAAAGGACCAGTGGAAGGTTGAGTATAACATCCAAAAGTAATTGAAGGTTATGTATTAAAATGAGATTTGATCTCTTAATGGGGCATTTTTGCAATAATTAGACCATATGGATTGGTAAATTATTAATTAGTCTAATTTCTGGCTCTACGTAGAGGATGTGTTTCCTTTTTCTCAAAAGGATAATCTGGGTATAACATAACTGAAAACATGGAATGGTGGAGTGGAAAATTTAACAACAGTTGCAAGACTGAATAAGAGCAAGACTACAAAACAGTTGTTTCTTATACCAGAATATGTTCAAAAGAAAATAAAACAAATTAGATAAGTGATCAAATGTGTTACAGAAAAATCTCCTAGGATGACATCTCAGATTTCAAATGAATGATGTAATAATAGTATTTTTGATAGCTTTGAATTTGTGTTTCTCATTTGCTTACATAAGAAATCTCAAAAAAACCCCAAAACCCACCTTAGACCCACCCTTGTGCTTATCTCACTAAAAACTCAGGATTTTTAAAAAGCATTTTGTTTTTATTTCAAAACTTAGCAAAGTATGGAAAAACACTCTGCCTTTCCACCAGCTCTGGTTAGCCTTGAGTTAGTGTGGGCTATCATTTGCAGGAGGGTGATACCATATCATTTGTCATAAGAAAACTAAACACAATTATTGTATTGATTTTAATTTTATTTGAGGTAGAAGAATAGTCTTTCACTTCCAGTACTTATTCCCATGAATCTCATTTTATTTAGAACCTCAAAATACAATAGCCTGAGCTATAAAGCAACAAATTTCACTGAATTCCACATCTCCAATTTCCAAAGAATGGATTTGATGGAAAAATATATCTGAAGCTCAATATTTTTAGAACTCTTCCTTCAACTCTGCAGTTGGAAGAATAGTAATTAGCTATTATTTTCTCTTTTCTCTCCAAAATTATCATATTCACAAAAACAGTTCAAGACCTTTTAAATGTATTCTCCATGACATATCCTTCAGATTTAAGTCATGTATGTCCAGAGATCTTAATGAAAACTATGACACATAGCATGAGGGAAATCCCAAGTAAAATCCTGTTAGCTGTCTAAAGTTAGTCCATAAGAAAAAATAAGTGTGGGTGTATTTCTGATCTGTTTCTCAACTGCTGGAAGCTGTTTTGAATAAGAGATGTATAGACTGTAGGACTGCTCTGGACCTATTGCTCAAAACTTAGAGAAAGTGCCTACAAATACTGTTTGCAAAAATATATATTTTCTTTCTTCTTCCTTTCAAATATAGACTATTTTACTTTAAGTCTAGTATTTCCATTGTAAGATCAATTGCCTCAGGACTACGAAAAGGATGAAATTCCATTTTAGCCTTGTGACTTTCAAATCCACAGTTCTAATTTTCCTACTCCCATGCAGATTTCTAAGTCATCAACACATATTCTGTGAGGGATCATGCACCATACTTCTGTGGTAGCTGGTTCATGGTAAGGCAAAGAACACAAATGATAGGTCATAGAGGTTGCCTGACACTCTGGTTCCTGCTATAGATCTATTAATGCTTGCTTAAGTGTTCTGGCTCTTAGAACAAATCTAGATGTAACTAGGAATGAAAAATTCTTTCTCCTTTAGCCCTGCAAGTTAATGCATTCCATAACTTCGAGCTGATTCAGAATTAGCACTTTTCTGGAAAACTGTGAGCATGGCAGAAAGGTAATTTTTACATGATTGTTTGTCTTACATTTTGATTCACTTTTGCCTATGCAGAACTCTGGAATCTCGTTCATTTTATCCCACTCTGACCTAGAAGGTATTTCATGGCCAAGACCTTGAGCGTGGGACACTGTACCTACACTTGTCATCTTCATAGAATAACAGAATCAGAATAATTTGGATAGGAAGGAACCTTTAAAGGTCATCCAGTCCAAACATCCTGCAATGAGCAGAGACATCTTCATAGCGCCATCCAACCTTGCCTTGAACACTTGAAGAGCTCAAAACAGAGCTCTTTCTTGAGCTTGTCCGGGTACCCCATCCTTCAGGTGTGTGTCATCTGCAAACTTGCTGGGTCTTCCAGGTTATTAGCACTTAGGTAGCCCAAAGGCATGTTGGATTATTCTGAGTTTTCAGTTACTTCCAGATTCAGATTAAGTCAGCAAATAGCTTTCAAGACAATAGCTAAACTTACTTTTTCTTGTAGTAGACTTCAGTTAGTCACCCAAATTACAAGTAGGTTGTCTGTATGGTTTTCACTAGGAGCAGGTGAGACACACTATTAAAACAGTTAAGATCTTCTGGAAAATACATGTTATATGTTATCTTGACAAGGAATTTCTGATGTGATCAAAGAGAAGCAAATTGTAATCAATGATATTGTAACACTGGTGATTTACATTGACTGGTATGTCAAAACAAGTTTTCAGCAGAATAATGAGATGTATTCATGTCAATCATTTTTTCTTTCTCTCCCTGATTGTAATTCCTCAACTGCATATGCAAACTGCGTTACAACAATCAAAGATATTCTGGTTCCTTATCCAATATATAATAAAGGTGAACAAATGAATCATCAACTTACTGCTGAAGAACAAATGAAAGACAGGGTTAAATTTTACTTTAAATTTATGTATCTTACACAAATCTTGTGCATCTGATTTAGGTCAAAAGTATATCTGCTCTTGAACTACATTGTTGAACCACAATACCAAATATTGTTACAGTAGAAACACAACAGTCTATGGATCAAAGTGAAAAGAAACAGGTCATCTCTAAGTCTTCAACTAGTAGATGAGTTGTAAGCGCCTGGTAAAAAGTAAATAGATAAAATACATGTTTTGAGGGGTGCTTGGAAAAACAGTGCGGGTTACGGAAAACTTCGAGATAAAGCTTTGGCATTTTCAAAATTTGTTTATGAAGAGAAAAAAAAAAGGCATAAAATTTGATAATTCCAGTTTGTATCTTAGTTTTCTGTACAAAATCAGGAAATAGCAAATGCTACAATGCCTGGTTGAAACCTTGTGTTGTTTATCTTCCAGAACCACTGTACATGTACCACACAGTACATGTACTGAAGTGCTATTTCTTGGGAAGCAGATGGACATCACCTGCTTATGGGAAGTAGAGAATAAATCTAGAGAAAAAAATGTTTTACTTTCCTGTGCTTCTGCACTTGGTGTTTGTTTTTGCTTTATTTAAGTGCCTTTATCTTAACTCACAAGTTTTTTCCATCTTATTTTCTTCCCTGCATCCTGCTGAGCGGGGTAGTGATAGAGCAGACAAGGTCAACCCATCACAAATCTCTTGTTAGTATTACAATAAAGCCCAATGTGTCACATTTCAATATGTGAAGAAATAAGAAACACAGAACTATAATTTCATTTTGTTTCCTTCAAAGTATGGGTGTTTCAATCTCAGTAGTGACTCCAGCTGTGCACAGAAAGCAATATAAAATCTTTAGGCCTAGATTTTCAAATGTAGATGAAAAGGTCAAGAACATTTTGTGCACAAAAAAAAAATGTCAAGAAACATGAATTTCAAAATGGTCCTGGCATGCTATCTGTCTAAACCTGATTCCAGATCAATGAAAAATTTCCTGGATGGCCATTTCAGAAGAGCTGTAGTTAATGGCTCAACGTCCATATTGAGCTCTAATAGTGAGTGGTATCTCTCAAGGGTCCATACTGGGACCAAGGTTATTAAATATTTTCATCAGTGACATAGGCAGTGGGGTCAAGCATACGCTCAGAAAGTCTGCAGACAGCAACAAAATGAGTGGTACAGTTAGTATGTTTGAGGGAAGAGGTGCCATCCAGAGGGACCTTGACAGGCTAGAGAAGTAGGTTCATGCAAATGTCATGACGTTCAGCAAGATCAAGTAGAAAGAATATCCCATGAGAAGTAGCTGAAGACTTTGAGTTTTTCTAGCTTGGATAGAAGGAGGCTGAAGGATGACCTCGTTGCTCTCTGCAGCTTCCCGAGAAGGAGATGCCATGAGGGAGATGCTCTCCCTCTACTCTGCTCTTGAGAGACACCACCTGAAGTACTGCATCCAGCTCTGGGGCCCCTAGTGCAAGAATGACATGGACCTGTTAAAGGAGATCCAGAGGAGAACCATGAAAATGACCAGAGAGCTGCAACATTTTTCTTACAGAGAAAGGCTAAGAGAGTTGTGGTAGTTCATCCTGGGGAAGAGAAGGACCTGGAAAGACTTTCTTTCAGGCTTTTGGTACTTAAAGGCAGTGTCTAAGAAATTCAGAGGCTTTTTATAAAAGTCTGTAACAAAAAGACAGAATAGTGCTTTTTAACTAAGAGAGAGTAAGTTTAGTTTGAACATAAGGAAAAAGCCTTTTACAGTAAGAGTGGTAAGACAGCAGAATAGGTCGTCTAGAGCAGTTGTAGATGACCCATATTTAAAAGTACTCGAAGTCACACTGAACAGTCCTTTGAGCAACCTGAGCTACTGGAAGGTGTTTCTGCTCATGGCAGAGTCATTGGACTAGATGATTTTTAAAGGTCCCTTCCAACCCAAACCATTCTGATTCAATGAATCTATGATTCGATGACACCATGACCTTCACTGGCTGCCAGATGATCACCAAGTCATTTTCTCACTCCTCTCTCAATAGAATGACTGAGGGAGAAAGTTTTCAAGTCAAGATATAGAATGGGAGATCACTCACTAATTAGTGTCACAGGCAAAAGACACTCATCATGGGGAAGTAAATTTAATTTTTTCCATTGAAATAGATTTGGACAGTGAATACTAAATTAGGAGAACATCTCCAACTACCCCATTCTTCCCGTGCTCAGCTTTGCTCCTTCATTCTAGACTCTTTTACCTATCTTCTCATGAGAGCAGGAAGATAAATGGGGAATATGGTTAAAGGTTAGTCCCTAAAAGTTCCACTCTGCTGCTTCTTTCTCCTTATATTTTTCATCTACTCCAGTGTAGGTTCTCACCACTAGCTAAAAGCCTTGGGAAAAAGCCTGCTCACACATGGATCCACTGTGGGCCACAGTTCCTGCCAAGACAATTTGATTCAGCATAGCCTTTCTCTGGATCACAATTCCTTGAGGAAATACTCTTCACAGACTGCAGGGAAATACCTTCTTCAATGACAGAAATACCATTCCTTCCTTCCTTCCTTCCTTCCTTCCTTCCTTCCTTCCTTCCTTCCTTCCTTCCTTCCTTACTTC
>VZTF01007339.1:259321-398136 GCA_013397755.1 Cnemophilus loriae
TTCCTTCCTTCCTTCCTTCCTTCCTTCCTTCCTTCCTTCCTTCCTTCTTTCCAGCTGCCTCCCTGTGCCTGCCCTGCCGCCTTGGCAGGAGCACCTTCCATGCTGAACCAAGCATCCACTGCAGGAAGTACCTGGCCCCCAGGGAGAAGCCAGCCTACACTACACAGAATTATATGTTTGCATATCATTGTGTACTTATAAAAAAATGTATTTAACCTGCATACTGAGTTTTGCGTTCTGACAAAGATACTGATGCAACAGACATCCTAAGAGAAAAGTTAAATGTGATGCTAGACTGCTGTGTATAGTTTTAGGAGGTAGCTGTTTCAGAACAACTGCATTTTCCCCTAACATTTTCTGAGCAATCAGAGTTCCATATAGGCTGAATTACCTTATCACCTTTGTGTGTTCCTGCTATGTGTACCTTGAGGCAAGTCCATTTAGACTGACTCAAAGACTCATTGTCCTGGGAAAGCCAAATGACACTCAAATGAAAGTGTTAGAATAGGCGAAAAACAGTATAAAATCCAACAAGGCAATCATACTGATTGCTTGAGTATGAGAAGCTCTCACTTTTATGATTTTATGTTTTTCCATTAGTGGAATAAAATTTCATGTCTACATGCTTTCCTTGCTCTAAAAAGGGTCCACTTTCAGTGATGGGTGTGAGCAGCAGGGAGTTCATAGCCTGGGGTGGAGAATTTCAAGGAATTAAAAATGTCAGCTTTACTGTTGTTCATTCTATTTCTATGGACATACACTGATGCCCTAAGACATTCTTTATTTCCTAGATACCTTCAAGAACCAGACAAAATATGTCTGTGTTTGCCACAATAAAAAAAGGTGACATGTCCTCATGGTCTTAGACTTGTGTCTAGCTAGAGCTATATGAAAATAATCTCGGGGTGAAACCTTCAGTACTACATCTCACTCTGGTGTGGCACATAAACTTGCATGGTTTTAGCCTTTTTGCGGGTCAGATAGTCCCCAAGAGCTCATAAAAATTGGCTGACTTTCTAGTGTTACCTTTGACAGCAATTTTTTTTATGTTAAGCTAATGAAATTTCTTTATACTCAACAGCAGAAAAAAAAAGGCTTTACATTCGAAAGGAAAAGATATAGCCCGTTTCAGTCTCCAATGCTCTTGGGAAAAAAATTCTATAGCTCCTTCTTATGTCCTTCCCACATCTGTTACTACCAGATGTAATCAAATCCAGTCTTTTTGTTCAGTCTACTCATTATCATGCTACAACCCACTACTCTTGCCTCAGGATGAGGGAACTGAGAGTAAACTGCAGCTCTGCTTCACACCTAGCCAGAGCTCTGCTAGGCCAAGTGAGAAAGCCTTTTAATTTTATTTTCATGAAATGTTACCAAAAGAAAAGGGAAAACCATGCAGTATTTATATAAGTTCCCTAGTACCAGTTTTGCTATTCATATTCACTAGGTGAAAATTATTTTTACTGCTTTTTGAAGACTTAAAAACCCTTAAGATACGTCTGGTTTGAGTTGCAGCTATTTTTTTTTTATTAATCTGAGGCTTTTTGGCTTTGGCTTCTGTACATTATCTAACGCTTGCACAGCCAGCTGGCCTGAGGAATACAGCAGAACTCATTAGAACATGCAAAGTATATGCCTGGCATCACCATTTCAATTCCTGCATGATCAGCTCACAATCTACAAAGAAATTTCAGGAGGGCTTTGTTGCCAGGACACTGCAGGAGATGGGAACTGTGCCACAAGAGATCAAAGACAATCTAGCTAAGGGTTGGTTTTCTCGGTACAAATGAGTAATTTGCTGTTCTTACCAAATATCTACCCAATGATATGGTAAAACCTTAACCATCAAACCTTTGCCTTTGAATAACCACATTTAGCAGACTCACTTTTTAGCAGGCTGATCATCAAACGTGGATAGGGACAATATAAAGGTCTTTCTTGGTATTAAGCAGAAAATGATCAGGACGATTCACGTAGTCACCTTATTCCTGGCAACTGAATCAAGACAAAACAATATAAAGGATAATTTCTGATTGTCTTGGAAATTTTTCTGGGAAAAAAATATTAAAAATACACAGAAATACTGTTCCTACTCACTCCAACCAAGCTCCAACAGTTTCCACAGACACTGAAATAAGTTCTAAGCCTTGGGAATAATTTTGATTAAATTAGACTTTTTAAGTTTTGGAAATATAGGCTAGCTTTGGTCAGCTGCTGTTAAGACGTACTGGGACTATCGGCTTCAACACGGCAGCAGTGGTCAGCAAGCAGGGATTTTCCTGAGTGCCTATGTTAGCTTTACATTTTTCATTGATTTCACCATCTTTCATTGTGTCTGTACTACTAGTAATGGAGTAACTCCTGGGCACTAGCATATTCTGGTTTATACTGCTTATTTATGGAACCAGAATATTTTATCTGTTTCTGATATGGAATTTTGTTGAGGCATTCAGTCTTCTTCCAAGAATTTTGCAGACAGGACAGGGAGGGAACTGGCACTGGCCAGGATTATTTATCATACTAACTTTAGAAGGAGTCTATTTTGGATGCAAAGGGAGTAGGATAATCTATTTGTAAATATAATTTTGCCACGTTTGCCTGTATCCAAGGCAATGTTTTATATTAGGGTTTAAGCCTTTACAGTTCTCTGAGCTGATGTATAACTCATTCTGAAGACATTAAAAAAACAACACGTCCTTGAATGTTTTTATTCTCATCCGCATACCCTAGCCACATGTCCGAGTCTCTCAGTGTTAGTAGTTATATAGATACACATCCTTCAATTCCATTACGGATGTTAATTTTGGAAATGTTACAGATGTTAGGGATTTTTTTCCCAGTATACCAAAAGAGTAGGCAGAGGAATAGTTTTATTTTTTATTTATTAGTGCACCAGCAATATAATTTGGATTTTTAGATGAAAAAAAACAAAACAAAACACAAGAAAAACAAACCCCACAACCTGAAAAACACAGCTTTCTTTAAGTGGAAGACAGGAGAATTCCAATTTGAAATGCACCTATCTGCCTCAGTTATCAATCCTGTTTTGAGCACAATTTCAACAAAACCCTCTCCCCATTCTCACGTGTCTCTCCTCAGGACTGCCTTAGTCTAAGTGTTGACCATAGACAAGGCATTAGATTGAGATCACAGTTTTATAAATAAAATTACTCCTAGAAATATATTACCTTAAAATTTCTTTAAATTTGAATCTAATATTTTTTTTACTTCTACTGTATTGGAAAATTGTGTTTACTTCTTCTGCACCTCATATTTTGGAGATGGCATTTTACACATTTCCACAGCAATCCCATTTATTCTCAGAAAATGAGAGGCGGCTTTGATGTGGAATAGAATTCATGCTCATTTTAAGACTTAAACCTATTTATCTAAATTCAAAATCATAATAATATAAAAGAAATGCAGTAAAGATAGATTGTTCTCTTTATCTTGCTCATTACCCCTTTGATTTGTTCTCTTCCTTCCTATCCAAATGGCATGAAGGTAACGTGATAGTTACCTCCTGGTAACTCAGTCAGAATTTCTTTTGCTTACACTGAAAGCAGGCAACCTGTTTCTTCCTTTCTCCTCCACCTCTCAAAATAATGAGATCTCCACCATTTTTACATTGTGTTAAAACAATTGCAATTGTTTTAAAACTTATTCTTAAATATGGAATCCAGATGGTCTTATTGGAATGGGAAGATACTAAAAGAACATTGGCATATGTTCCCACTATCTACTTAAACACTGCTTAAAGTTATGCCTATCTCTATACATGAAATAAAGTGATGTAATATCAGATCCTTATTTATGTAACTGTCACACGTATCATAACCTGACCAAGACCATGACCCTATGCAGCCCTGAAAAGAATTACATATTAGTCCTATGTAAGCAAAAAAAAATTAGAAGGGGTGCTGGAAGCATTCATAGATTCTTCATTCTATTTCCTTAATCTCTTCCAAATTTCCAGACCATTGGCTGGACTAAACAGTTATCTTCATGCCATGGCTTAACCCCAGCCACCAACTAAACACAATTGCTTACTTATTTTCCCCCGGCTGCTCACTCACTCTTCCCAGGACAGGGAAAAGAATCAGAAGAAGAAAAATGAGAAAACTCTTAGTTTAAGATAAAGGCAATTTCATACGTAAAGCAAAAGCTGTGTGCATAAGCAAAGCAAAGCAAGGAATTCATTCACCACTTCCCCAGGGCAGGCAAGTGTTCAGCCATCTCCAGGAAAACAGGGCTGCATCACATTTAATGGTGACTTGGGAAGACAAACACCATCACTCTCAATGCCCCCCCTTCCTTCTTCTTTCCCTAGGATTATATGCTGAGTATGATGCCATACGGTATGGAAAAATCCCTTAAGTTTGTCAGGGCCAGGTCTCTTGGCTGTGTCCCCTCCCAGCTCCCTTATGCACCTCACTTCTTCTCACTGGCGAAGTGGTGTGAGAGGCAAAAAAGGCCTTGGCTCTGTGTAAGCCCTGCTCAACAATAGGTGAAACATCTCTGTGGTGTCAACTCTGCAGCATAAATCCGAAATACAGGCCCTTACCAGTTTCTATGAAGAAAATTTACTTTCCCCCAGGCAAAACTGGGACACTTCAGATGATTAACTTTAGGAAAGGTAAATCCTAGTGTTACACACTTGCACCGAGGCTATCTCATTCAAAAGGCTTCTAGTTTCCTTGGACACATTACTAGAATGTTAGAAAAACTGGATAAGTTTATTCATCGAAGTCAGTAGTCTTTCATTTTATCCTACTTTCTCTTTTTGTCAATTAGATATTATTTTCATGTAACACGAAAATATCCAAGCAACATGTCTCAAACACATTTTTATTATTATAGAGGTTTAAGATTTTTTCAAGTGTCTTGAACATGCAAAGTATATGCTCTTTTGTGAAACACAAAACAGTGTAAGCCAAACAAAATGCATTGGCACTAGACAAGAGAAGGGAAATCCTTCACACACAGCTGAAAGCGTCTTCATTTACTGGCCATTGTGGAAGTGATAAAGGGTTGTTTGGTTTTTTTGGCTTGTGTTTTGTATTTTTAATTTCTGAGAGAAGAAGCAGAGAAAGCACAGACCTGATGTATTTGTGAGTACTGTATAAATTAGCTGAATTATATGACTGTGTAGCATCAACCCCTATTACTGATAATTTTTTTCCTGGTTTAAGGGGAAAAGGAAATAAATATGAATAAATATTTTAATTTAAAATTTTTATTTTCATGGCCACAGTGTGGTCACAAAAGAACTTTGTTAAGAAATGGCTTGTAACACATTGCAAACATTTAATCAAAATGTCTAGGCTAGCTGATTTTATACTTCATTAGACACAGACATAATCCTAGGCGTGTTGTTAATATTAATACTGAAGAGTACTAGGTAAAGCAATGTGGAGGCATAAAGTTGATAATTCTAGAGCAAGAGAACATATCTAAGGGTATGCTTGGCTCTGCTAAAATGTTGTTGCTAAGATGTCTTTAATGTCTATGGCCATCATTCTTTTAGTTAAGATGTCAAAGGTAAAAAAAACGTAGCAGAAGTAGATGGTAATTGAGCCCCTTTGAGAGGTTAATAAATTTCAACATGGCTTTTTTAATATGTATATACAGACTACTTATGTGTATATACCAGAATACTAAAGATGACTACTTCTACCTTTCTGGAAGAGTAAAAAGATAGTACAGAGTATTCAGTGATGCCATGCAAAGTGTGATGATGGGAGGAAATCAGAAGACGTGAACTGACAAATATTTCAAGGTCAGAAGGAAAACAAGCATGTAACTTGCCATAGTTCAGGAATTTTTTATTAGAGATTGAAATAAGGTATAGTCCCTTTTTTCTTTTCCCCATATTAATGATTAAACACCAATAATATTAACTGTGAGACTTTGGTATCCTCCTTTTCTCTTCTGTCTCTCTCTACCAAAATTGTAGAGAAATATTCTTCCTCACTGCAGAGATAGTAATTCAAACAATATATCAGAGAGTAATGAAAAAAACCTGAGAAATGTAGCACATGTAAACTTCATTTACAGACATGGGAATGCATATAAAAATACTAAGTTTCGAAAAGAATAATCGTATAATTATATTTCAAGGCTGAAATTTTTGTCAGAAGAATAAATTTTGTGCCACTGATTTATCTTCACAGGCATTTTTATATACCATATTCTGCAAGAGCATCACAGACTAAAGCTGAAGGAGGTTCCCTTGAGAGAAAGGTTCTCTGTCAGGATGAGGATGTGCTTTTCTGACAGATTTAGCAAAGCTTACTAACTTTACTGACAGGGTTAAGGAGAAGTGGTCGTTTCTTGGATAGCCTGGGACTTCAGCAAGCCAAAAAAGAGATAAGAACAAATGTCCACCCTGTAAGAAAAAAGCCTGAGAGAAATAGAAGGAAAGCTCTTTTATAGTAATGATTCCTTAGGCTGCTAAGCAGAAAATGGGTTTTTTTGAGACCTCAGTCTAAGAGATGCACAAAGAACTTCACAGCATGCCTGCAGGATTATATACAACACTTGTTTAAGTCCATTCGCATTTTTATATTCTCCCTGTGAGGTGATCTGACACCCCACCCTACATATCAATAAATCCCTACAGATTGCGTAGCAAGTATCAAACAGAAAAAAAATAGTAGTCTTGGTATTATTATCACTCTCAGCTGTTGCAGGAAAGCAACTGGAAGCCAAAGAAAAAAGTGAGATGGAAGTGACTATTCTCATAAATAATACGTTGGCAGACATTGCTGATATTTGATTTAAATTATTACTTTTTACACCTTTTTCTCCCCTCACTTTAATATCTAAAAAATACTATTGTCTGTTCTACTTCTATTATCACTGTTTTCCGTTTAAATCATTACTGCAGTGTCAGATGGATAAAGTAAGCACTTATCTATTAAAATGGTCAATATATTAAAATAAATTCCTGTTCAAAACTACCTCTTTGGCTCAAAGAAAAAAATATGAGCCCTGCAGATATACAGTAAGTCAGTGAATCAAAATTCAGCTTGCATCCACATAACTATTCAAAATAAGTTTCTTCCATAGCTGCTTTAAAGATTTAAGGGGAGAGAGAATAATAGCATGCCCTTGCATATATTTTGCTGAGGCTAATCAGTATTGTGAAATGCCATTTATTTTGCATTCAAAGAAAAGATACCTGTGAAGTTTTATATCATTCTTTTGTTTTAAGGATTGACTGACGATTTGAAATACCTAGTCAAGGCTGTCTTTTTGCAGGTAAACACACCTTTCAAAAAAAAAGGTAAATGTTGGTGTCTCTGCCTTGAATATGGACAATTACCCAGAAAATAATTAACATGTAATATTTGAATGAAATTGTCAGAATAGACAATTAAATAAAATGAAGGAACATGATTATTTTTATTTATGTACTTGAATATTTTTAGATACCAAGCCATAATAGAAATTTATCGGCAGAATGGTTTCTGACAACACTCAATAAAGTGCAAACAGATGCCTCAATAATACTGTTCAGTAGGCACCGGTCTGGGTTTTTTTCACAATGAATCCAATTAAATAAATCTAATGACCACAAAATGTGCAAATGAAGATATGAGTAAATGTATATAAATTAGACTAGAGTACATCAAACTCTAAAATTCCCATTGACTGCTTTTCATAAATGGACTGGGATTGTGATGGCCTTGTAGCAATATCCAGTACCCAGTTTTCAGAGCCTGGCTAAAACGTGCTATTGGAAAAATCAGGTGGCCACTTGGCAGAATCCTTGTAGCTGCACTGGTGGGATTCATTGCACACACAGTGTAGAAGACTGTATCCACATCTGTTTAAAGTCAGACAAAAGAAATAAGAAATTTAAGGATGCAAATTATCAGAGTTATTTTAGACCTCTACCTTAGGCCGAGGTGATTTATGACCTGAACATGTCTATCTCTACCTACTCCTTTTAAGTAGAGGTTAGCATAGACAACTTAAAGGTCTGGTTTCATGGTCCTCTTGTTCCATTGTCCTCTCATTTCAAATCTATGAAACAGCATCTTCACAAATTCCATACCTATTCATTTTAAAATCCGGGCATTCCCCAGCCATGCCCTTTCTGGTAATCCTGACAATTTGGAGGTAGCATTCAAAAAATTGCCAGATCTTTACAATTGGGCACATCATCAGGAGATGTACTTAATTTGCCGAGTAAGTACATGGAAATTCAGAAATATTGAATTTTATTTTCGGAATGACTCAGCATGAGTACGAAATTTCTTACTGAAAGCTGGATAACTGTGGTAATTCCAGCAAGCTGTGAGAGCTAACATTTTGAATTTATGAACACAAACTCCTCATTGGGACTGCAAGCAGACAAGCAGCCAGTTCTACTAGAGGTTTACAGCTAGGCACTAGCGGTGAGATAATTCTGAACTGGCATGGAAATCTGGATCCAGCTCATGCTCCTCTGAGAGCCTGTGGCAGTCAGAAGGCTGCTACTTAAAATTATTTTTATAGCTGAATGGTAATTTTCTGGGAAAATTTCAGGGCAGATCCTTCAAAAACTTACACTAGATTCTATAAAAATGTTGTTAGATATTAACAGGCTATTTATGGCTAGCACCTTGCTCTACCTTTACAGCCACCAGAAGCAAAGTGGCAGATTATATTCTCTAAACAGTCCTTTTCAATTATGTCTTTGTGCTTGGCCAGGACATAGCTTTTGATAAATTCACTCTTTCACCTTTCAGGCAAAATGCCAACATAAGCACAAGTATTCCTACCTTTTCTTGGAACCCAGGGTATCTTTGTAGCACTTTTAATTTTGGGGTTTTTTCTATAACTAGTGATAGATACTGGACTGCATTTTGAAAATCAGTATAAATTCCTAATACGAATATGAATCCCTTGTACGATAGGGATTGGACATCACAGTAGTCAAGACTTATGATTACTTATCAAACATTCTTTTAGAATCTACATTAATCAGAGTTGTTGCAGCACAAATATTTGACAAGAAAATGAATAAGTCTTGGGAGATATAAGAGAAAACTTCTGACTACCAAGAAACTAAAGGATGCAAAGGAAACACCAGTCAAATTAGCTGGTTGCAGCTCCTAGTGTTTGTCTGCAGGTGTTTGATCCACAAACAGTCCTGTTTCCTAATATCTGTTAGCAAAATTAAAGAATATTTTGCCTTTTCAGTGTCAGTGAAATATATACAATAAGGACTTTCAAGTGTATAAAATGTGAGAAGCTTATATACAGCAGCTTTAAATGAAAATGTTCTTATTAATAGCAGTTTTTAATAAGGCAGTTTTAGTTTCAATCAGGAGCTGAGATAGCCCAAATGAAGAACGCCCTGTCTCAAGAAACAGTCGGGGTTAGGATGGAATGGGCTCTGAACAATCTGATCTAGTTCCCTGATCACAGCAGGTGAGCTTGGAGTAGATGGACTTTAAAGGTCCCTTTTGACCCAAACCATTCTACAAGTCTATGATAAAACAATTAGGAAAAGAGGAACTATCAAGGAAGACATAAAATGACATATGCTTTCACTTCGGTTGTATCTATTTTTCTTTCTTTCCTTGTCTTTTTATTCTTCATTTATAAATTTATGATTGATAAGTGCTGCAGGCCCCCCCTTTGTGTTCATCATTGCCCACCATTGCCAGAACTGCCCACCACATGAAGCTGCTATAGGAAGGGCCATGCTGCAAAAGGAGCACGAGCTCGTTGCTGTTTTCATTTGTGCTGGGTACACGTGCTCAATGGACCATTAACGTGGACCAGCTCCTCTCTCAGCTCTGCTCTGGCATCAGTGTGCCCACAAGGGAAGAGAATGGAACAACTCCTCCGCGCTGGATCAGCAGCTGAAGCCTCCTGAAGAGAAAATGTTTGTGCTTGGACCTGACACAGCAACCATTTGGCTCACAGTAAGAATTTGAGCAGAAAGCACAGAATAATGCTGAAGCAGATATGAGATGAGCCAAATCGTTCAGCTTCCCCACAGTCTGATTGTTTGAAACAATCCCATTTCAGCATGCAAAAGCACACACTATGGAGGTTTTAGTTTTCCTATATAAAGTACATTCATTGTTTATGCTGTCAGGAGGCCAAACGCCAAATTCTGTGAAAAATGCAGCAACTTAACATTGGATTTTAATTGAATGGGAAGTCAGTATTATGAAAAAATTCCAATCTCTTTGGAAATAACATTAAACTTTCCATAAGCATCTCTAAAATTTGGCTTTTAAGTCAGAGTTAGATTTCTTTGGTTGGTTGGGTTTTTCTCTTCGGGTACTATTTAATGAAATACAGTTCTAATGGGAATTTTTTTGCATGGAAGAACGTATTCTTTTGATATTCATTAAATATTATTATATTTCAGTAACTCTTATTAGAAACACTTTGTAAAAGTCTAGAACTCTGAGGAATTTTGAACCCAAAAATTTTCCACGACTCTTTGCATTTTCTCTTCATCTTAAAAAAATAAGATGTCAGAACATAGGTAATAAGTTAGGTTCTAAAGGTCATGAGCAAATTGTTTGCAATCAGCTCACTTGCAATCAACTCAAACTTTAGGTCTAATCTTTGTATGGTTAATAAGTACCTAAATGCTTTCAGGTTCTGTGTTGATCTAACAGATTTAACAACGTAGGTGTACACAAGAACTTTGTGTGTCTTTTCTTGGATCAGAAAAATGTCTTGGATTTGAAAAATGTCCAACATAAGGATTCCACGGACTTTAGAACTTAGTGCTATTAAAATAACCTATATTAGTAGAATAAATGAATTTCTAGGATAAGGATTTTTATCACATTAGTGATATTTAGATCTTTATAATATTTGTTGCTTCAGTAAAAGCAAACAAGTCCCTCCAAATACAGCTGAAGCCTCACAGTATAGGCAGCTATATAATCAGCCAAAACCCTTGAAAATCTTGGACTTAATCCTGTACCTATTTGCCTTAATTAAATCATCCTAATTGTGAAAGGAACTATTGGCATTCTGAGCCTCAAAATCATACAGTTTTTAGCCACAATCATCCAGTCAGGAACATATAGCCTGGACTTTAAACTTTGTAATCAGGAGGAATAGCTTTTCTGATATGTAAACAACCAATTTGTAATTATAGATCTAATATTTTAATAGTTTTTGATTTAAGATCCTAATAGGAACCATCCCACAATTTAGTCCTGAAGTCAGAATTTCAACATAGGTTATGCGAGTGGTTCACTTCTGAAAATCAAAATCTAAGCTTGGAAGTCATTCATCTAAAAACTAATATAACGTAACGTAACGTAACGTAGCGTAACGTAATGTAAAATTAATAAAAACATTTGCTTTCTGATGTTCAGGGTGGAACTACCTAAAACAGGGAATATATGACTCAAAAATTTAGTTAAAAGCATTATCAACACAGGACATCTGTAATAATCTATTAAAATGGTTTTGTTTGTTTAACATTCTGAACCTGAATAATCCTTCAAAATAGCCACCTAAACTAAGTATCTCAATTTGATTTTAATATTTTTTACCTAACAGAATCTAATATGGATTTAACTACCCTCTGAAATGTTTGTCTTTTCCTGTTAACTTCAGAAGAAGCAATGTGTTGTTTTAATTTGTCAGGGTAACAGATTAGTTTTAAATTGTCAGGATGAATTCAAGGTCTAGGAGTGTGAAAATGTATTTATACACAAAGTCAGAAAGGTTTTGGTTTTGACGGAGATGGACAGCTGGATTTTGTCTCACAACCAGCCCTGGTTATGACTAAGAAACTATGCATTGTTGGTAGTAAGTACCTATTTCTGGACAGTCCCAAGGTATCACCTGTATATCTGTGCTAAAATTATTCCTCAGAGTGTGAGCTAGTCCTTTTCCACATGAACTGAGGCATCGATTGTATCCACTGGCCTTGTCTGGATATGTTCCAATGTACCTGGTAAAGTCAATAAATATATTTCTGCTGGAGAACGCTATAGGTCTTTTTGATAGGCATGAAAAATACTGAGCAATATGCTGAAGATACCTAGTAACTGTGGAGCTGGAGAGGTTGGCACATTGGAATCTGCAGAAATATATAAAGAAATAAATTATATCTGCACTAGAATAATTATAGGCATAGAAAATAAATCAGTATCTATTAAGTGTCCTGGAAACCCTGACTGAAAGTCAGGACCTGCTGTTTGCTTCTCCTAGGCTTCATTCCTGAATTACAGAGACAAATCCTTTTCCCTGCACTGTCTTTTGCCATGAAGTATTTTGAATTTCTTCTTCCATGTTTCACAGCTGCAACAGAAATGTAGAGTGACATAATGCCAGAGAAGTTCATAGGCTGATGATCATACATTAGTGTCAGGCAAATTTGGACTTTTACAGGTCTCTCATTCTCTAAGTGGGTATTCAGTCCATGAAGATATTCCATTAAAAAAGCAGGAGTCACCAGCAGCCTTTTTTGAAAAGCAAGAGTCTCTAACTATGATTAGTCATAATTCTTCTTGGTGTGTGTGAATACTGGGAGATCAACTCAATGTTGGATCACTGGAGCTCAGTATAACTTAAGAAGGAGAAAGGATTTGAAATATTTAAAGCACAGAAGTTTTGCTCAGGCACAGAAGTATAAGTCTTGATCCCAGAGGACTTCAAAGTCAAACAAGGGCTGCTTATTTTCACAGAGATTTTCTGCAACCTAGTTCTATATTTAGGTGCCTAAATTCCACCTAATATATTGGAGCCATGCCAGAGGAAATATAAATAAAGAGAAGGAAAACAAAACTTTCAACAAGATAAGGATAGTTTTCTTTGCAATAAAGAGAATCTTACTTCTTTTGTAATAATATACAGATCCCATTTTATCCTGTTTGTAATTTATAGAACTATTCATAATAGTCACAAAGTGGTTCGTGTACTTTTAATTTAACTTTATATATATGTCAATACAACATTTTTGTACCTTTGGGAAGGTTTCTTTGTGTAGTTTTTTTTTTTTTTTAAATTATGTTTAAATATTTAAATGCTACATGTGATGCAAGTATTATTAAGTTAAAAAGAAATCATTAATAATACAGTAACACTATTAAAGGCTGCATCATTTCACTGACATATTTTCAAATTGTTAATATAAGCCTGTTGTATTTTTACCTTGAAGACAACCTTAAACTGTAATGGATGATAGATGACTGAATAAATAATCTTCTAGGAGCCAAAGATGAGCTGAAAATATTTTAAAATATTTTAAGTACTTCTTGGCAAACAGTGGTATGACTTTAGGACTACTCAAATAAGCTTACAAACATCAATTGAAATTGCTTTTATCATCCCTAGCTTAGTATAAATTTATAGAATGTAGCACCAGAGAACCTGAAAGAATGAAAAGGAGCATACTTCTAGTCTAGATTCTTGAGGCATGACATTCTTACAGTCCTGGATGTCAACACCCCAATTATCTTACCTTTTTCATCAATACTAAAGCATGCATTCTGAAATAGTTTCTCTGAATATAGGACAGCAGTAAGGAAATTGCTCTAATGAGTGAAGGATCAGCAAAACTATTTATTTATTAATCTATTTTTTTTTTCTTAATTGATTGAGCAACACTGGCATGTGTTGCAGTGTTCTAATTTCTATGAATGATTAGTAATTAAAAAAAAGTGGAATACATGGTCTATTGCTCACTGGTCTTCAGAACTCTACATTTTTCATTTTTGTAAGTATTTAAGCTTATTGATGAAATGAAAACCCTAAAAAGGTAAGAGCTCAAATGTAATTCAAAAGGTGCTTAGAATATTATCTACTTTTGTTGTAGAAAGATCACTATGGGGAAAGTAAATAGCATATAAAAACAACCAACCTTGCAGCTCAAGTTACGTCCTACTAGGGTGCACTTTGATAATTATGTGACGATTGGCCTTAGCACCAGCACACTTAAATTTTTAACAAATTTTTTTAACAAATTTTTTACAAAACAACATATGAAACACGAAAACACATTGATTAAATCTGTTAAATATTAGTTCTAGTAATAAACATAAATACATCAACAGGGGAAAAAATACACGGAAATGTGCTTCAGATATATTAAAATATAATTAATGTGATGAAAGATGAGAAAATGCTAATTTCTTTCTTGAAAATTTTCTTTCATAAAAATTGTTGATAGATATTATGGTTACAGCTCGTTATTATAAAGATTTTTAAACAAATTGCTATTTGTAAGAGATGTGTGTTTCAGCTAACATACCAGTAGATGGATTGCTTTGGTTTACACTATCTTTTGACGTTTTGAGTGAAAAGTAAGATGATATTGACACTGGTAAGCCTGTGTGGCAAAACTCTGACCTCATCCTAAGGAACAAGAACCAAAGGTAAGCAAAAACACTTTCAGTGATCGTTCACATTTTCTGTTGAAATTGTGATATTTCTCCAAAATTACATGCCAATACTTTAAAAACCTGATTAAGTCTAGGAGCTCGGTGTAAACATGAACTATATAAAAAAAGCCTAGTGGAGCCAAATGTCACATAGATGCCTTTATCTGAAAACTATTATGCATCTTCAGAAGACTGTGAATTGCTTAATCAAAAATTGTTGCCTCTACTGTGAAATATCTTATCAGAATGAAACATACAAATCTGTGCTACAGAATAGCAATTTTGTATGTGCCAAATATTCACTGAGTTACATGTCACTACATCAGTCACACAGCCACATAGTAGATGTCACATTTCTTAAAGATAGGTATCTCCTTGTCCAAGATGTTCAGTGTTTCTCTCCCGATGTCCCAGATGCTGTGTTACTTCTATGTGTGAAATCAGATACGGCAACAAAGCAGGACAGAGAGAAGCAGATTTACCAACAAAAAATAATGCATATGCAGATGAGTGGTTTATAAATAAAATACCATTCCAAGACAACACTGAAAGACGGAATAAATTCTAAGATGGAAATCTCTGTGCAGCATTATGAAATAAGACTTGTATTTTCCTCTCTTAGATATACAACACATCTTGTGAACTTCTATTTTTTAACTTTTTTTTTCTCCACTTACACTGACAATTTGATATCTCTGCGCTTGTGATATTTAAAACTTGATGGACCGAGAAAATCGAGCATTTAATGCCATTATTATTTTTACTGCAGTGTACAAAGAAAATGCTGATGTACTTCTGCATAGTGCCTCCTATATTTTCTCAAAAATTTGCTTTAGAAGCTAATCTAGCATCCTGTATGCCATTAAAGTTTACTAGTATGTTCCCATCTGCTCTACTAGTGAAAAATTAACCCCTTTATGTTATGATTTTCAGACCTTAACAGCAAGCTTTCCATATTCTCCACCTTCTGAATATATTCCTCCTGTTCCCCTACTCATTAGCAGAACCAGATTTTGTTCACCAAGGAAATTCAACTTGGCATTTCTCAGGCATACATATACATAGATACATATGTGTACATAAGTACACATACGCTCGCACATTAACACAGCGAGAAGCACTTGCAATGTTTGTATGTAAAGTGAGGATTGAAAAGTTTGGTCTCTTTTCAGTTAAAGAATAGCTAGAGTGTATTTTATTATTAACTTTAAAAATTCATCATTTCAAAGACTGAAACAGTAATAATAATCTATATATCTAATTTTCCATTAAGTTTTATCTTTTTTCACATTTCCTCCTTTCTCCTCTTCTTAACAACAAGGAGATTTGAATGACTGTGAAAGAAGTTACAGTGGTGAGAGTACATGAAAGTGAGAGTTAGTGTACACCACAACAGAGCAACAAGGCTCAAGAGCTAATAGAGACTAACAGTAAATATAAAGATTAGAGTAGAATTTAAGGTGCAAAGAAGAATACATTCATGGTTTTAATGTAACCTGAGATCAGTGGAATTTAACAATTTAAATCTTAACGAAGCTGAAATTTAAGTATTATTCAATTCATTAAAATAGATTCAGTCCATCTAGATCCTACCAAAACTAAGGAGTAGAAAAGAAAAATGCACCATCAGCTTGATTGCAAAAACCTTTTTATGTCTTTATTGCTGAACAGCAATTACAGATTTCTTAACCTATTAGTAACAACACTTCCAACTCTCAGATTCTGTAGGCATACAAACTGAAGTTCACAAGTGTTCAGAAACCCTTGTGAAATTATGATGATCATCTACCTGCTGCCTACAGCTTCATTGTGATAAGCATTAGGATGAATTTAGGTTGCCCTAAAAAATTCAGAGATACCAATGGCGTTCCCAGCATTAATAAAGAGTGAAATAATTGGAAGAATCCATGTGCAATGAATTGCACAGGAAATTAGCAATCACAACGTTTCCCTGAGGAACAAGTGACATAGGTAGCAGACTCCTTGACTCAAACTGTGCATTAACCCGTGCACAATGCCATTCTCCACTCTTTCATTTGAACTGTGTGTGGTGCAGGAAGGCAGAAAGAGCACAGAGAAATTAGAAGTGCATTATTCAATTAGGGTGAGCTGTGGATATTCAGAAGTGCCATTCTCTCTGCAGTGATGGTCTGGGGATATTTCACAGTCACCTCAGAGCAATGAATTATATCCCCATTGGAATCTAAGATAGATATTTAAGTAATTATTTCAAGCAGTATCTTTCTTTAAAATAAATTTTCTCTTTTAAACCTTGGCTTCTGATTGATCAATATTACAAGTATTAGCATTCACACTGTATTTTGGAAAATATCTTTTGGCTAGCATATGCTAACACACTTTATTTTCTGTCTAAACAAGGACTCTGTGATTCCTCAGAATGCATATAGACCTAAGGACAAACTATGAAATAGATATTTATCTTCTTATGGTCACACTCGCATTCGAACTCAAACACAATTTCCCACAGAGATTTTGGAGTTGGCATCCTTAGAGATATTCCGATCTGACTGGACATGGATCTGATCAGCCAGATTGAGTTGGCCCTATTGAGCACGAGATCGGACAACATGACCTCTGGATGTCCCTTACAATATCCATGATTCTGTGGTTTCATTTGTTTGACTTTCTGACCAAATAATAAAAGTGTACCTTGCAAAGTTCAGGAAATCACAGTTAATGTATTCTTTAAGAAGCATCATGTGATAATGTAGATCATCCCTCTGGTTCAAACCTAGAGCCATTTCTTATACCTTACTTTGATTAAACAGCTATCAGATTTTAAATTTACCTAGTACTAAATATTCCTCCTTTGTCAAGTTTCTTATTTTTACAAATTCTTGCGATAACATTTGTCTAGTTACAAAATTATGGACCTGTCTGTACCCAAGACCAGCTATGTCTAAATAAGACAATGGATTTCATCTTATTTGGTAAACCTGTACAGTAGTTTGTTCACCTTTCCTTTTTTTAGGTTTCCTTTTTTTAGGGTTTTAATGCACTGTGGATCTGATGAATTAATTAGGTAATAAAAGGTGTTTTAAGACAAGAAAAAAGGCTTCATGGAAAAAGAAAGGGCAGGAATAAAAATGGAAAATATAAGTAACTCTAACTGGTAAATAACTGAAAGTAACCCAAATTGCTTCCATAATAAAGGTAATTCAGGAAAAGTAAATGAAACGTGGCCTGCTATTACAGTGACATTTCATATTGTACATTAGTGCATAGTGTAAATTATTGATTATTAAATTATTACCCAGCAGAAATCACACTGAATCACATTAAAACAACTACATTTCCTTTAGATTTCATCTGAAATTAGTGACCTAATGAAAAACAAACTTGTACAAACATTCTAAATGCCTCAAATGCTTTATTAATTTGAAATGAATGGCATTCAGATTAAAGCAGTGAAAATAAAAAAACACGCTTATGCATTCTGAATTTCTTTTGTTTTTAAACCAGTTGATCATCTTATCTAGATTATTTTCTGCCTTACCTATTCAGATAATAATAATATTGTCATTTGCCTCTTCCTTCTTTAAGAACTTTCAATTATTGTCCCATCATGCAGATTTTTTCTAAGGTGAAGTAAGTGTTAGAAACCTCTGACTTCCTCATGAATCAACAGAACAAGGACATAATTGTCAAATGGTTTTACATTAGCAGGTAATGTTAATGTTACCTGCAAACCTTTCCTTCATATTACTGGAAGTAGAACCGTGCTTGTATTTATCAAGGCTATGGGAGGGCAACAGGGCTCTGTGCATACCTTTCCTCTGGTCCAGAATGGCACGGCTTCTGACATGGCAAAGTGAAGAAACACAGCTAATTTAAACACATTAGGTTTGATTTGTCTGTTTTGAATTCAACTATCTAAACTTGAGGTATTTTATCTACTTTTGTTCTCCTATAGTTAGTAAAAGGAAATGGGCCATTAGTCTATCATCAAGGCATATTTATCTCACGTGCACCAGAGGGATCCTCCAAATGGCTCCAGAAATAAAAAACTAAGGAATTTGAAATATATTTGACTATGCCAAGAGGCTGTGCCACTTATTTCTATACTTTAATCATTTCTCTTACATACCTACATGGCTCCTTCCTCTGTCCATCCACGGAATCACAGAAAGGTTGATGGTGAAAGGGTTGCGCACCGTATACTTGGACTCTCAAGTATTACACATATACTCTAGATCTTCTCAGTAGTAACAAACAAATACTCTCAAAAATTTATGTCAAGATCTTATTATCACCTTTACTAACTCTGGATTCTCTCACTCACCACAGGGGACCTGATATGGTCCATGCAACAGGAGACGAGGCCAAGATGTTATTGAAGCTCAGTAATGTGGACCTATCTAATACAAGCAAAGTGAAGAAGGAAAAAAGCCCTTAGGCATTAATAATTCACTTTCACAGAATAAATCCAGTTTGTTGTATTTTTTTGTACAATCACTGTGTTTATTCGCTCAATGTTATTTAATTCCTGTGTAGTTGCTGCTGTACAAAAGCTAGTAACTCTCAAGTGCAATAGTACTGCTTTCACATTTATGGTACCATAAAGTGTAAGAGCTACTTAGTGTTGATATATATTCTCAGATACTCCTGCAGACTTTTATATGTTAGAAAGATTGCATGTCTAGTAAAACCAAGACTTAGTGAATATAAAAATGCCACCCTGTCTTATAAACCAAGTTTGCCATTCGCAATGTATTTTACACATACTTCTCATAATGCTACTTATAAAAACCTTTGTGTATTATGGGTTTCTCAGGTTCTAAGGAATAAATAAAAAAATAGGTAAATATTCCTTCTGCATTTTTAAATCTGATTGCTAAATAACAAGAAAGTAGCAACCATCCAAATTTCATGAGTTATGTAAAATTTTACCCTTTCTGCTGGAATGATTGAATGAGATACATTACTAGAAGTATCTGTCATTATTCTTGCCGGTATTTCAACTGAGCACAATGCTGAGCATTATCAAATGTAGTTCCTTTTTCTCATGTAATTCAAGCTATCAGTTAAAAACCTCTTAGACTAAACTTCACACAGACCAGAACAACAAAAAATCCACATCTTAGTTCTGTCAACAGTGCTGAAACAAAACCTTTGAAGACGCCTGGGCAGTGGAGGACAAGGGGAGGTAGTGGTGGATAATTGTGAGATCTTGCTAAGGAATTGGAGATGCTCCACGTGTTGTGTACATTTTCTGCCCTTCCCAGTATGCCAGCCTGCATGCAGTCAAGTGTACGGCTGTTAACATCATAACTGGCTGATGCTACATTAACTTTTTACTTCCAGTGGAAATGAGGATCAGAAAAACCTCTCCCAGTAAGCACTTCTGGCTGTGCTTGCCAGCTTCCCCATAGCTCTTCTAAATCACTAGCGATCAAATTATCTACCTTGGGTGCTAATTGTTTAGGAGGTACTTTAGACTTTCCAATGTGGCCAACAGAAATAAAGATGTAGATAGAAGAGAACGACAAAACTCAGTGAGAAAATCAGCAACCTGAGTTCTACAGAGTGTAATGATAGAAAAATGCACAATGGAGCAGCACTACTAAGAGACTATACATTTACATGACACATATGTACATTAGAGACTATGAAAGTTTACTCATTATCAATTGTGACCTAATTTATATTATTCTATGTCTAAAACAACACAGCAAGAAGATAGAAACGTAAATGAGAGACAAAAGCACTGAAGTAAAAAAAAGAAAAAAACAACAAACAACTGAACAGAAAGAAAAAGGCTTGCTTTGCAAAGGCAGCTGTTTAAAACAGTGTAAGGAGGAAAAAAATATGAAAAGCTGTTCATGGTGGGAAAATGAGAAGTAGATTAGGGCAATTTCTAAAAAAATTGGCTGCTTATATCAGAAAAAACCAGGGCAAGACATGAAAATATGTTGAGGGTCAAAAGTGAAGTGTAGGAGATCTAGAATGATGGAGATGTTGGCATGTGGGAAAAGGAAACTCATATTTGCTGCCAAAAGGGGAGAAGAATTAGAGGCGAAAATCAGTTGATTGAGATAAAATGGAGGGAGAGGAGGATGAAATTTGGTTATGAAGTTTAGGCAGACTGGAGAAGTGGGAAGTAAGGTGTGAAAAGGGAAGTGGTGTTTGCATTTGCACCTATAATCGCAGATGTTGAGGGATAACCTCCCATGAAACAGTCTTAGTTAAAAGACCAAAAGTTAAGTAAGCAAAGGATAGGAAATATTAGTGATATTATGGAAAAGAAAGGGATATGATTCTATTGGTTCCACCACTTTCTTTTCTTTTTTTTTTTTTCCAAAGAAATTGTGGCTATGATTATATAGTTGCTTCATATGAACACAGCACTTAATACGCTGCTTTAGAAATTCTTTTGTTACTTGATGGTATCCACGTGACTGAATCCAAGACAATTTTGCATCCAAGACAATCCTTTACAATTGACAAGTGACATAAATGCAGCTACATCTGGAAATCATTACTCACAGTAGGTCAAGACTAAAATGGGCTTGGATACTGAAAGAATCTTAACAGTCACAAGAGGTGAGATTTATAAATTAATGTAAACTAGAATTAGACACCAACGTTTTTCAAACTAAGAACTACATACAAAATCTGATCAGAAGTAATACCATGGCATTTCTGAGCTTATATCTTCCTTAAGAATGTGATGCTAGGCAGTACTAAGTCATTACTCTTGTAAGTATTTTAATATAAGCAGTTAAATTCTAGAAGATATCTGCTACCTGAGTAGCAAATCTGACAATGCCCCAGATAATGGTCAGCAGCCTGGCTTGCCTGTAACAGGATGGTAGTTCTCTTATGTGTAACTACAACATAAAGTCCTTCATTACCCTAATTTTGGCCCTGCTGTGTTAGTGTTATTACCTTTTCCTTTAAGCTAAGAGTAGCTTTAGTGTTGTTCATGTATGATAGTGCAAAAGGTGTGAAATAAACAGTGAAATTTTATTAATCAGAATGGATTTGAGGAGGCGGAAGGACTATAAACAATATAATCTAGTCTACAGATTAATAATGCAAAAGAGAATTGGAGAGTATTCTTGCACTTTATGCAAGTAGGATAAAAATGCACTGCCAATATTGGAAATCAAAGGGAGAAAAGAGTACAATGATGTCAGAAGTTTGGTTTTGGTTTTGGTTGCTTTGCCTGCTTTATTTCTTTCGTGAGCCTCATAGTGACCTCCAAGACTGTCACACATCTTACATAAATTCTTAGAGATGGCCTACTACAGGGCTGAATTTTCTCCTTTTCCAAGCATGTGCTTGGAATTTTCTTTGTTTATTTGTTTGCAGGTTTTTTATTTAGTTGTGAGAAAGCTACTAAACAGATGGGCTTTGCATTTCGGCCACATAAAATTTAATTCAAATGGATTATAGTCAAAAGCGTTTAGTACATTGCACCTGCCATACAATCATATTATCACTTGGGTCTAGATTATAATGCACAATAATAAGAAGCACCACATTTTGGGCAGAGACATGGATTTGGAATAAAAATTCTTCCAGATATCTGGAGTGTTATTTACAACTACTTTAAGATTGATCCTTTCAATCCCTTTATGTTCTTTTCCTAGGTTTCATCTAGTTAAATAGCAGTGGCACAGATCAGGACGGAGAAGAGAGGCATATACATCACTGAATCTGAGTGCAAATCACTTAATTCTGGGTGATCTTACAGTTTGCATAAAAAGATACTGGCCAACAGTGTCAGACTGTCAATAGAGCTCAAGACTTAAACAAACCAATTACTGTGATGATTAGACTTGCCTAATTCTGACCTCCTAAATTTTGTTCAAAGAACTGATTTTTTTGTGGAGCATTTATCAGATCACGGCTGGTTCCTGGCATATTTGTTATTACTCTGGGAAAACCCATCTGGTGCAGCAGTGAGGATTTCTTCATTGCATACAGACGCAATCAAGATATCACTGAAGTTGCTCTGCAGTTTATTTTTCTGCCTAAACAGCTGCTGTAGTTGCCGTACCAGTGGTTGTATGAATGATAGGGGAGGCGGCACAAAACAATATATGTTTTGTAATGTGGCATATTGTGCTAGTAAAAGAGAAAGCTCCCGTGGATGATGCGCACAAATCTAATTATTTCAAAAGAAAGTGAGAGATTAAGTGCTTTCTTTGGAGCAAGAGTCCAGAATTTATACAGGAAATAGGATGCAAGTAGCCCAGACTGGATAATTGCACCACTTTCCCAGAACACCATATTATTATTTTAGTATTGAAGCACCTAAACATCTTTATCCGTCAGCAACAGCAGCAGTAGCAATGGTAGTATTTGTAGTATTAGTGACAGTTTTTGCATTTCCACCAACAGTCTAGCTCCACCTGCTGAAAAGTTTTACCTGACTGAGATCTTGACGCTAAATTTTGGGGAGTTTTCCTTAATGCTTTGAGGCAGTTAATATTCTTATTCAAGGTGACTCAATGGTGTCCTACTTTTAATGTACAGGGCCACTGACTGGATTAAAACCCTTTCTGTTCTTCATGCTTTACAAGGAGCCTGAATATCAAGCAAGAGCTGCAATGAAAATTCTTAATATACTGCTTTAGGTCTCGTATATTAATTCCATTATTTTCATGCATTTCTCCCAAAGTCTTTAAAGAATATTAAAATTTAAAAGATAGAAATAATAAATGTAAAAACAATACAATAGCGAATATTTTTATGTAATGATATTTCTTTTATTTTGAAGGGGAAGAGTGTTTAGAAATAGTTTTTCTTCTTTTGGCATAAACCAGCTATGCAGCAAAAAAATCAAGGACAAACCAATCTCCTTATACTATACTTATGATGCAGTGTTTCGATATCAACCATGATAACTCATATACAAAAGACTAATGTATGAAATGCACTAGTCATTGACTGAAAAGAAAATAGTTCAGCAATATAGAAGGCAAAAATATTTCAGCATAAGTTAAAAAAAGGCATCATCAATATTGTTTGACAGCACACAACGGCATAATTTATACCAAAATGCCATGAAGCCATTACTTAAAAATTTTCTCAGGTGAAGGTAGTGTCTGTGGAAGTGTTTGCTTCTTCTCTTCACATTTAAGCTTGCAAGCAATACTTTGAGATATTTCTGTATACTTTGTTTAAATTGTCTAATAAATCTTGACTTACTTAGCTGCTTCTGAAGCAGGTCATTCAAACAATGTGGTTAAGTAAGCACAATGTCCTCAAAGTTATGTTGACTTTGTAAGCCTTGGACTCAATGTCAGATTAGCTAAAGCATCCAATGCAGTCATGTCATTTTAGCTACTGCAATCCCTTCATTAAAATTGATTTAGCAGTGTTTTTTTTCATGGAAACTAATTACATATCTTTAGCTGAGATATTTATGAAAGCATTTCTATTTGATTTAAATATGTTTTTAGATGCTGATTATTTTTCAGGGTGTGCATTGATTAGTAACTCCAACAGCTCTGTCTGCTTGTAAAGATCTGTGCAAACTTTTGCCACCAGTATTTGGAAAACCTTTGTTTTGCATCATATGTGGATTTCATGCTGATTCCTAAATGAGTATCTAGAAAGCGGTGATTTTGCATGATACACAACTCCAATGACAAGAAAGTACAATGACAGGTTTAAAGACATTTTCTTCCTTTTAATTCTTTGGGTGAAGAATTATTTCTTTCCTATACAAACAAATCTGAAGCTCTGAGTGTAGTCCAGTTTCTTATCTAGTAAAAGCTAATCTAATTCCTCCAAAATACTTTCAGCCAGGATTTCAAAATAGCTTTTAACTAAATTATGATACTTAACCAATTATTTTTTTGTATTTCCGTAATGTCAAGGTACCCAGTCAGAATCAGACCTCCACTGTCATAAATTCTAAGATGAAATACCTCCAACACTGGTAAAGTGCAGCAACTGCCACAGTCCTCACTACAGTGTGACATGCAAGCTCTTTCTTGAACTAAAAGAGATCTTTTCTCAAAATTTTCTACAACTTTTCTGATTTTTAGGAGTCTATTCTTAAGCACCTGAAGAGATCAGGTACTTAACTTGGGGTTGTATTTTTCAGAAGAAGAAGAATGATAACAATTACATTACAACTGTATGACCTTTGGTGAGCACAGCCTTCGAGAACTGAGTAACATTTGGCATGAAACCCATGCCAAAATTAGAAGTAACAACCCATTTTTCTAAGGCTGAATCTGGAGTGTTAGTCAAAGACATTTCCCTTGAATTACTTTATTGTTCTGTGTGTGTCTGACTGTAATTCCACATTTTAAAAACCTGCTGCTTATTTGAAGATGTCACTGTGAAAAGTGAAAAGGCATTGGTGTTTCTGTATCATTCCTGCCCATGAGACATATAAAAGGATGAAATCTAATCTGGTAGGGGTTATATGAACATTTTGCCATGGAGTTCATCAAGAAGCCTACAAGAAAGATGAAGAGAGACTATTTACAAGAGCACGTAATAACAGGACAATGAGTGCAATGGCTTTCAAGCAAGACAGTGGGTTTAGATTAGATATTAGGAAGAAATTCTTGATTGTGAGCGTGGTGAGACACTGGAACTGGTTACCCAGAGAAGTTGTGGTTGCCCTGTTTCTGGAAGTGTTTAAGACCAGGTTGGAGGGGGCTCTGAGCAGCCTGGTCTAGTGGAAGGTGTCCTGCTCATGGCAGGGCAGTTGGAACCACATGATCTTTAAGGTCTTTTCCAACCCAACTTATTCTATGATTCTGTGATTGTTATGACAACCGTAGTAGTTTGATAATAATTTTTTGTAATTATAGCCTTGTTTGTATATTTTATTTAATATGAATTGAAGGTTAGAACAACTTGTATGTTCTTCATGAATGAAAAAGAAAAAAATATAATCTATAAAATATTCACAAAATCTGTCTCATTCCTTCTTTTTCCATCAGGAAAGAACATAGTTATATTTAATTTGGGAATAATCTAGGTAGCCAAAGAAAATACATTTTTGTTTGTGATGGGAGAAGAGAGAATACCGGAAAATATTATTAAATTTTCCAAACTTTCTCTTGCATAATCTCTTGCAATTTGTGTTTTTAACATAGGTATCACACCCTAGTCTAACCCATTCATGTCTCGAGGGTTCTTTCTTTTTTTTTTTTTTCATTTATAAAGATTAAAGGCTTCAATCAGAGAGCAAAGGCAATATTATGTGAAAGGTGACCATTTAAATGGTCCCAACAGCAAACCATTAACATTAAATGCATCCAGTGACTAGTCACAGACTAGACATTATTTTCCCAAACGAGTTCTTGAACTACTGCTAATAGATTTTAAATTCTAAGAACTGTATCATGCCCTTGAGCATTAACCTTTCTAACTTCAATCCAGTCTCCCACACTTCAAGATATTATTTAAATTTGAAGGCAATATGAAGAAAAGAAAAATCTAAATTAATTCAGTAAGTGTTGTTTTAACTTTTTTTTTCAGCTGAAATCTCTGGTAACTTAACCGAAGATTATTTCTAGATCTAAATTGTTAGTGCCACAGTATCTAGGAATAAAGAAAAGGTACTTTTATTTTCACACAAATTATATTTTTTATTTTTACTAAAGCAAGTTAAATATCATCTGCCTGCTACTGCCTGCTACTTAGAGAGAAATTTGTCTGATGATTAATGAACTGAAGTAGGTAAAAGGCTATTTTTCTTAAGGTTTGGGTTGAAGTCAAGAATATACTTCAAGTAAATGCTTTTCAGTTCTTGTATTAGGAATCAAAAAGCTGAAGTGTTGGGGGCTTTTTCTGCATAGAACTGTTTCCATTTTTTGTGGTTTTGGCTAGAGATGCCCCTTTAGAACTGGACAAAAAAAATCTGTTAAAACTCATGATCAGGAAAAATGCTGCTTTCTTAGAGAAAGCCAGGACACTGCGATTGCAGCCAGGCAGCGCAGCTCCCACATGGGGCACCAGCAGCAGCCTGCACCTGACAGGGGTCTGCAGTGTAGGTGCAGCACCCAGAGACCCCACGTCGGGATGTGGAGGCGCCTTCTGGGGCACCTCCTCAGTGGTGGGTGTGTCGGCACGGGATCAGAAGCAGCAGGACGTGCACAGCGCTGGAGCAGCCGTGTCTTCTGCAGCAGGAATCTCCCAAGGCTGGGCAAGAGGGTGTGTCTTTGTGCGGCTGGGATGTGTGCACAGCAGAACTTTTGGGATTTATGTATTTTACTCTCAGCATCTTCTTTATGGATGAACAGCAAATGTTTCTTACATGTAAAGCAAGCACTTACTCTTAACATTGCCAGCCAAGGGAGGTGATTGTCCCACTCCTCACTCACTGGTGCAGCCTAACCTCGAGTCCAGCGTGCAGTTTTGGGTGCCACAATACAAAGAAGACATTAAGCTCTTAGAAATCATCCAAAGGAGGCCTATGAAGATGGTGAGGGGTCTAGATGAGAACCCCTACGAGGAACGGCTGAGGTTACTTGCCTTGCTCAGCCTGGAGAAGAGGAGACTGAGGTGGTGACTGAATATGTGGTAGTGGTGAGAGGTCAAGATGGGTGCCTACAAAGAGGGACCCTGTCTGTTGATTTTTACTGGGTTTTATATCCTCTATACATCACCTGATTTCCTGATGGCACTACTACTCATCCAATCATCTTTGCAGAGTCTGGGGTCTTCTCTCCTGATTTGCTTTCACACCCTCCAGGCACTTTTTTTGTTTGGTACAGAATATCCTGTAGCTGAAGTTTAACTTATGCATCTTTACCTACTGTTTACATTTTCATAGATAAAAACCAAGCCTAAAATACAATCCGTGCACCCCAAGTCTGATTTAATTTAGTCACTAGTGCCAAGTTCTGGCACATTTTCTCCTTTCTCTACAAAACCATGATTTTACCATGCAATTATATGGAAAACAAATTAGCCATAAACGCCTGATCAGAAAAGAAAAAAAGGTTGCGGTAGTTAAATTAAGTAAAACAAAGCAGCATTCAGGTCAAAAAAAGTTAACACAGATTCCACATAACCAATTTCAGCCCTGAGGGGTTACAAAACCAGTGCAAAGTTCTATGGTCTGTTACTGGCCACAGTGATATTATATACTGGAACTAATTTGTTTTGCACAGTTTAAACAAAATCAGGACTTAAATGGTGATTTTAGACATCCTTCATAGATATCACCCTTGCATCCTGCAACAACAGAGTTTCATAAAGAAGCATATTTCCCCAAATAACACATAGCTGAAGCAATGTCTGGGTTCTTGCATTTTAAGTGACTCACTGGTACTTACTTTCACTTCTGGGTATTTTCATCTCTAGGTACCCATCTCAGTTTATCTTTCAGATCAGACTATTTTAGTACTGAACATTTTGTAACTAATAAATGATTTCTCTCAGAAAAAAAGGCAATATTATATATTTCCCCTAAAACTTCAGCACTCCGTAGAACTCTCCAATGTATAACAAAAGTTCATAATGGATATTGCATACTAAATGTATGCCTGGAACCCAGAGATTATTTGGAAGTAATCTTTTATGTAATATAGAACAGTATGATTGCAATGCGACAGGGACATTTATTGCCACATATTTCAATTAATAAGCCTTCCTTTAAGGGATTTCCCAGTTGTTCCCAGATTGTTTGGTTAATAAGGGAGGCACTGTGCAGTGTGTTGTGGATAATGTCATCAGATTCTCAGCATCTGAGAAGTGATGTTTCATGTCAGCCTTTACTGTTATATTTTTGAAAAGGGAGTATATTCACATGTATTTGGCAGTACTTACCATTATTTTAGAGATAGGAATAATTCATTAGATTGTGTTTGTACAGCAAACATTATGAGCAGATGAAAACATTGGGTATTTAAACAGCTCAAGGTGAACAATGATGCTATCAATCAGAATCTGATTTTTATTTAAGGTATTCCTTAGCTTTAAATTATATGGACTTTTTCAAGATTCTATGCAAATCCTTTTGGAATTTTTTTCTTCAAAGGAAGCTAAACACCTCATAATTCTGTAGTCTTATGAACCACATTTTTACACATTTCTAATAAATACCACTTAAACAAAGCATAATAGAAGATTAGACTTAATAGAAATTATTTGTCTTATAGAGAGGAAAAATTGTATGATTCATAACATTTAAACATTTAAATCTGAATCTTGATTTAGTCCCCTTAAATTTCTGAAAAGAAAATAAAAAAAGACCTAGAAAGAGGAAGAGAATTATCTGAAAACAAAATCCCAACATTACAAAGATTACAAAGCATTCTAAACACTCTTACCAAAATTTATGAGGTTGTGGCTTCTTATTTTTCTGCTACAAAAAATAGTCTTTGTTAGTATTAATCTAAATATATTAAAAGTAAACTATTATATAATAAGAAAAAAAAATAGCTATCTTCCCAAGTCTTTATTGTTGTCTTTTAAATATGAAATAAAATCTTCTTGGTCGGCTAGCACAAATATGTGATTTTAATTTATAAAATACTGGTCTTGTTTTATTCCTTTATAGCTGTTACCCAGAGATAAAATTATGGATTAAAACTGGTGTGCTTTGCACTTCCTGATCTTCAGTTTTATATATTATCTGCAAATATGCTTCATTCCACTTAGAATGTTATACCACTTGCATTTTTTTCTCTCTGAGGAAATGAAGCAATTTGGACTTTTATAAGCACAAATAAAAACATTTTACTGCTGAATGATTGTGGCAATTCTATTTGATGTTTACAAACCGTTTTAAAGAAAGAGTGGTTCGGAGTTGGTCGATGTTATCACTCTTCATAAACATCTGGAATGCATTCTATTTCTTGCTTACAGTATTTCACATACACACTGAAAAACAAGCCTGGAGCAGCTATGAAAGTTTTCTTTGCTATAGATCTTTGAAAAGACTCATCTTCAATGAGTAGACATTCGTTTAAAACCAGAGCTATCCTGTAATGCCCTGTAAGTTTCAGAGGATGAGAAAAAACACCATAAACTAAGCCTTCCTTTGAACTAGATCTACATTTGCTCCTTTCATCTATGTTCACTGGCATAATTTGTTTTGCTCTAATTTTCAGCACATCCAATGCCGAAGCTAATAGGTAGAGGATTAAATGTGTCCATTTTTGCATTGACAAAGAGAGTAATTTTTGAATTTCCCTATTAGCTTAATGAAATTAGTGAGATCCACACACCCTAGACCGTGATTGCATATGACTGATGGTATAACTGCAAATACAACTACTAACGTTTGAGTGTCTAGAGTTCAATGACAGTGATGAGAGGGTTGAGTGCTTATGGGTGAGAGTCGGGGGGAAGGCCAACAAGGCAAATATCATGGTAGGAGTCTGTTATAGACCACCCAGCCAAGAAGAAGAGGCAAATGAAATATTCTATAAGTAACTGGGAGAAGCCTCACAACAGCTAGACTTTGTCCTTGTGGGGGACTTCAACTTACTGAAAGTACAATACAAAGAGGAAAGAGTCTAGGAGGTTTCTGGAGTGATATGATGCTCACAGGTTTTCTTGGACATAGAAACTATGTAATTATCAATGGTTTTGTGTTCTCAGAGAAGTAAATTTTAATCTTAATTTCTGCACAAGCATATTAGGTTAACTTGTATACATATAAATTTACAGAAATCTGCGTTTTACATCAGTTACTACATCCGAACTTAGTATAAACATATGAATGAAAATAGAATGGCGAAAAAAGTGCTAAAATTATCTCCATGTTAGACTTGAAGTGGGTTTTCTCAGTGTGGAAAGGCAAAAAATCTAATGTATGCCTCAAGGGAAAAAAACGCTTTTCCTCTACAGCTAAGTAAATTATAAAGAAGCATCTGGCTTTAATATTAAATTTAAAAGCTAAGCAGGTTTGGTTGTATGTACTATTCTTATTTTACAATGATATATTAAAAAAGATGTCTTCACACATGCACATATAAAATATGTGAGTATATATGTGCACAGTTTATAGGTGAAGTCTCCTGAGTTGATGAATCATCTTTGAAAGAAACAAAACACATCCTACATCAGCCTAGAGAATATAATTCCCTCTTCAAACACAAAACAAGATGCAAAGAATAAATTGAAGAACACAGCTCAGTCCAGAATAAGAAAGCAGTAATTGATTGCACTGTTGCCTGAGGCAGCTGGGTTTATTTCTGATAATGAATTAGTGCAGATAATATTGCGGTGTCAAAGGTCATTTTCACAAAGTAAAATTCCTTCTTCATCTGATATCAATGTCTTCACCAAAAACCCTGATGTGATATTAATTCACACTGTGTCATCAGCACTTAATTATTCTTTAAATATATGAGGTAAATTTTGCCCCTACACAAAGGGCAAGTGCAGATGTTATACAGCACTTCATTACCGAGTCACACAGAGATTTTAAGCACACTGAAATCATTCTACATGACAGTACATAAGCAAACATGTCTGAAACATACAGAAGGAAGAAAAATATTTAAGGAACTGGTTTAATTAGACTAAAATTATTCTAAGGATAGCAACTCTTGGAAATATTTTAGCACTAATGTATTACTGAAGACATCCTTGTAAATGTGAATCAATATGGTTCAGGTTGGTCTTCATCAAATGCAAAAACCTCAGTCTTCTATGAACAGTCCCAAGTTTGGTGCAGTTTGCAGATATACATTTCTGTCTCCTTTCTTTTTTCTGCACCATACTCCTTTGTCTTTATAAACAGCATAATGGGCATGCAGTATAATGAATGGCAAATCTCTAATATGAGTTATTTTGAAACTTCCTACTGTGCGTTGAGCCAAAAGATAAAAGACTGATGCCTAAAACTGATATCTCATGGCATTTTCTTTGAACATTGAGGTACTGTAGTAGTGTTGATATGACACAATTTTTTTCTGTTTAGCACCATATTGTTCTTACACATATTTATGTTTGAGAAACATAAGATAATTAAGAAGGTAAAGTTAATTAAAAAATAGTTCTCTGTGTAATAAAAAGAAGCTTTAATGCCATCTGTACCATTATTCCTTTTTCATATGGAGCATAAGTGGATATTGATTTATAGAAAATCCTCTGTGATTTGTTTTTGCTTCCAGATTCCTTTTTCTATCATTCTTTGTTTGTGCTATTGGTTTGATTGAGATCATCAAAGATAATGAATTGGTAAATCCTATCCTGAAGAGGCAGGGCTCCTTCTAAACACAGTGTTTAACCCTGAAACATCATTATTAAGCATCAACACCAATGCTAATACTACTAGATAAATGGTATTAAGGTAGATGCAGCAAAACTTGTGGCAATTGCTTTAATTATAATTTAGACTTTACAGAAATAAATGTCTCCAAGATCAGTCTCTTCTATCTGACTCCGCTATTAAAGTTATTTTTTATAAACTCATTTCTTAGCAGACAAACATTATCTATGACATTGTTATGTCTTAATACTAATCATCTCTTGAAATTTCTGATGGTAACTATGAGTAGCATTAGAAAATTCATGGAAAGAGATAGAGGTAAAAATGTCCTTTACTTATCATAACCCATTAAGGTAAAAAAAAAGGGCAGATTTCAGTATAAATGAAACATAAACTAGCTGTTTCAATGGCTGTGCTCATACCTCAGAAACAAATGCTATCATACGGTAAGCTAATAATGTTTTACGGGCATTCACAATGGATAAATAATTTTTGAACTCTACATCTCTAGCCATAAGTACATAAAGAAGGTTTTTGTGAATTGTAGTTTGGGATATTGTGGCTTTTGCACTATTAATCACACTCACAAACTGCAGTCTTAGATATTTTTTGTTAAAAGGGCAATAAAGTATTCCTCAAGTTTAGACTCAGTGATTTTGTCCACATTTTAGATTATAAGGAAGGACGTGATAGTATATTTTAGGTGTTTTTTTTTCTGGAAGAGGTTATTGTTTATTTTTGGTTGGTTTGTGTGTTTGTTTGGCGGTTTTGTTTGGTTTTTTTTTAAATACTTGTTACATTAGCACACTGGAGAAGCTGTTGGTGCCTGTACAAAATGTCAGCACCAACTCCAAAAAGTCTGAAGCACATGGTCTCTTTCTATCCCTCCTTGCATGTAATACAAGTACTTTAGAGTGCAACACAGAAAAAAAAAATTGCAATGCTAATATATAGCTCTTTTCAGTTCTACTAAGATAAATATTTATGCAACCAATTATACAAAGAAGTTCAGGTGTAACATATTGCCATGGATGTTGGGGAAAGTGAAAAGTTCGTTGGGAAACATTTTTTGTTTTAACTCCATAATACTAAATTACCACACAAACTATAGAAGAGTAAAGATTTTATGCCTATGTTAAAATACAATCCATTAAAAATATAATGAGAGTCTATATTTGCCTTTATACATTACCAATGAATATTTAATGAATGTACTACATTTGTAAGTTGAATTTAAACATAATTATAACTATAGCTGGAATGCAAGGAACTTTTAAATATGTTGCATTAGTCTTCTTTGCAAGAAATTTTTAAAATAATTGGATTTTCCCTTGACTATTCGAAAGAAATTTACAGCATTGAGTGCCATCTTATATGTATGTATGATTTTTACTATTATTCATTCTGATGTCTTTGGTCACAGTCTCTTTTTCCTTTTTAAAAGAGATGATTGCTACACATTTATACAAAAATACATAAACAGAGTTATGTTTACTTAGGCAATATTTCCTTGGAATCCTTATTTACACATTTTTCCCCATGTGACAAGAACCAGAATGTCTGAATTAAGGGCAGTGATTAAAGAAATAAATTGCCTATGAAAGAAAAATTTCCAAACAGTAAAATGTTAAAAAGTTTCAATGATTAAATGGACGTTCTCAGTCTGTGTATAGCTTGTGCTATAAACTCTTTCGTGTTTTTCTTTTGCCGAAGGGTGATTTGGGTCATCTACTTTAATCTAAAGAGCGAGGAAGATTAGGTAGAAGTGATCCTCTTGTCCTTAAGCATGCAAGCAAGTTATACTCCTAATGCAAACAAGTTGCATAAGTATACATATACTCAAAAGACACAAATGTTCAGCTATCTTGGATAGAATCAATCAAAAAAAAGATCTCTCCCTTAGTTACCGAGGAAGATGAGAACTAACTTTTACTGGGATTTGTTTCACATAGTTTCAGATATTTTATTTCTGAAATCAGTCCTATAGTCTGACAGTCATCAAAACTGTCTCCACATTTAATGAAAAATCACCTCTTCCTTTTAATTCACCCTTTCTGTCTCGAACAGTTTTTTAGATTGAACTGAGTATTCCGTGCAACTACATGTTTCTTTCTTTTGATTATAGATAGAATGTAGAAGAACTAGAATAGACAAAAGACAAAATTAGGCAAGATTGATTACTCCCACACTCACTTGTTTCACTGGAAGTTTCCATTTTCCTCCATCACCCACAGAAAAGGTGCAAATCTCTACAACAAATCCATAGCATCAATAAAAATCTAGACATTTCTTTGGGGCTATGTGGAACAAAAGAGTCATCCATAAGATTTATTCTGTATTACAGTATTTTCTTTCTTTTCTTCCATTCTTACCTATTTCCTCTTTTTTTTTTTCTTCCCATGAGATATGGGATGTAACCTAAGCTGTGGTGGTGAAGCTACTGTATCAGTATCTCCCCTGGACAGTTTTACTCACACATGAATCAGTGATCTTAGTCCACAAGCTTTAGGAGATATTTAAATGCAGAAGGTAGCTGGCCTTTGCAAAGACTTGGAGATGATGTACATTGCTCTGTGAGGTTGTTTGACATAGAAATAGAACCATATACAAGGAAAGGAAGTTCAAAACAGCTACCACTTCATCATAGTCATCCAGGCTGAATCTCCAGTGCTACTTGCTTGTTCACAGGTGAACATATCTGTCTCATGATCCCATTGTTCAGGGTTAAGCTATCCAGAAGCTGCTGCTGTCTCTCTGAAATAGACCTACAGGTGCTTTGCCATACACCATAATTTCACAGCAGAGGTCAAAAATATGTTTTGACATAGGTATGACATGAGGGTATCTAATATTGTTCAAAAGTATAAGGTATCCTGAAATTATTCTAGAGAAGAAAATTCAAGTTTCATAGAATGGTAAATTACACTGAGTTGGAAGGGACCCACTAGAATCATCAAAGTCCAGCTTCTGCCCCAGCATAGAACAGCCTCAGGAATTGTCCAAACATTTCTTGAACTCTGGCTTGGTGCTGTGACCAACTGTGGCCAAGATTAGATTTATCTATTTTATCTTACCAGAAAGAAATGTTATTTCAAGTGGCCCAGGTTGTTTTTTTTTTTTTGGAGACAACTAGATATTTTCATTTGAATACGGTGGGAATGACTTGATGTTGTAGGTATTTTGGAGTCAATAACATCTAGGCTTAATTGTTCTAAGGGATATAGTCTAGTGGATATAAGGCTGATATCACAGTCAAGTGGGACCTGAGTTTAATTCAGTATAGATGCCAATAAACATGTCCATTCAAAAACCTAAAGAAAACCTCATTTCCCATAGTGCTCTAGTGCAATCACAGAGGAAGAAGAGACAGGAGGCAGTGGGGAAAAGAGGGCCCGAAGAATGACGTGCACTGCTTGAGGAACCACTTGAATGCCTCAATGATCTCCATCCATTCTCTTGAAGCTGGGACACCATATAGTCAGCAATAGTCAATTTAGGAAGGTTGTGAGAGTTTCCTCACATAAAAAAGTAGCCTCTTTTAAAAAGTGCAGCTTCTACCTTTTTTTTTTTAAAATTAACTTATACAATATCGTGTACAGAAAACTTTTTGCTTAAAGGTCCTAACAAATATTAGGAAAGTGTCATTGTAATTTTTCAGAAGTTACCAAGAGAACTGTTAAAATAGTCATTAAGAATGATAAAACAAATTACGCAAAAAAAGTTTATTTCTAAATCCTGGATATTTTAATCCATACAACTTGCAACTAAAATTAAATAAGATTAAAAAACTCCACAACAAACAAAAGCAAACATATTCAAAAACCAAATCCCACTTTTTCCTAATGCACACATCTCTCATCTTCGTCTAATTCAGGCCTGAGTCTAAACAAAAAGCTGTTATTAATGTAAATAAAAAAAAAAATGAAACATGTAAACTTGTTAAACAACTTGATATGTGTAGAAAATAACCAGTGATCTAGGAACATGAAAAATAACAAAGAGCAAACAAGCGAACACAAGATTCCTACATTTCCTTGGGAACTAAAATACCCTCAGGGATTTGTATAACCTTTTATAAGTTTTACTGGAGTTTCCTTCACTGCTGATACTTGTTTTCACCCTAATTTGTCTTTTCGCTGAACAAGATTTTGCCTTTCAGCTATAACTTATGGTTGCTCTATCTTTGCAAGATAAATGGAATGAGCAGTTTTTTGAACGCTTTCCAGTCACTGCTTTTGGATCTTCAGGCCAAGAAGATAATGAGGAAAGACTGTCTCAAACAATTAAGTAGACAGAATGACATATTTGAGAACAACCTTGCCTATTACTAGACTATAAACACTCCGAAGAAAATAGGACAGTTTAGAGCAGCCTTAATTAGATGCTTGCATGTAAACTGCATATAAAAAGAAGAGGGGAAAAAACGGGTTGTCTAGAGGTCTGTTGTGCTAATGAGGAAAATATATATGAAAAGAGCTATCTAACCTGTTAAATCCATAAACTGCATTCACAAGAAAGTGTGTCAGAGCTGCACCAACCTCCATAATCAAATCAAGATTGTCCTCAGATCAGAGTTTTTAATGAAAAAAGTCTTATGGAATTTCTTTAAATATTCACCTTTTCAGCTTTTACAGAACAAAAAAAGAAAAAAAAGAAAAAGTGCCAAATACCCACATACCCAAAACCCAAATGAACAACCCAGTTCATTCCGTCTTTATTATGCTGAGTTTAAAAAAGTGTGCTTAATTTTCTATTATGTGGCAGGTTTTATATTTCCTGGTTGGACAGAGGAGTCTTTTCTTCTTCTTTGGTTTGAAGTTAACATCTCCTAACCCTGGGATAAAATATTCCAGATGAAGCCTCTGCAGTATTTCATAGATGTAACAGAGTATATGTCTAATTCATCGTTTTGTAAATGTCATTTTTTATTTTCAGCTTTGTGTTTTGATGGTTTTTGTTCACGTAGTGATAATTTAACATGTTTTTCTTTACAATTATTTATAGTTCAAGAATCCTTGATTTGGATTCTTTTCACTCATCTCTACAAGTGCAAGGTTAAGATGCCTTAGGTTTCAGACATCTTTTTCTTTTACTTTAGGTTATCCAGTTCTTTGTGGATTTGATTATTTCTTCATGTCAAGATTGGGTCTTAGCTCTCTAACTTAGAAAATTGCCTTCATACCTTCCTGCTTCCTATACTAAGATCACAAACCAGAATGTACATCAAGTCAGTCTCAACATAGCACCCTGAAAACCTCCAGGTGGCTGCCTCCTCTCTAATCGAAGAATCATTTTCTCCTTACATAGTGCTGTCTACATTTTACATTTCCTATACTATCAGAGCCTTTTCCAGTTTAAATGAACATCTCTTATTTGACATTGTATCATAATTATTATTTAAAATCTGATAAATTAATTTACCACTTTTCCTTTTCTCGTTCTATTTCCTTAGACATATTAAAGAATCAACAGAAGCTCTCATAGGACATCTTGCTTAATATTTAGATATACGTGTAGTGAAACTGCAAATGATAAATGCCTTAAAATCACTTAAATTTAACTTAAATGAATGGTTCAACTGTGCTAACAAGGCAGTGGACTTAGCTTGAAATGGAAAATTTTCAAAAACATATTTGGAAAGCTTTGCATATACTTCATAAGCTTTTATAAAGTAGTGGCTTTTGCAGTTATGAAAAATTAAGCTGAGCTCTGGGAGAGGAGTTCATAAAATGTGTGAAATGTATGTAAAGGCCTTTGCAACAGAAGAGTTATGTGTGTTAAACGGTGATTTATAAGAACCAACACAATAAAAGCTAACTCCATTAGGGTTCTGAGACTAAAACGTGGAAAAATATATCACGGAGAGAATTTTTCGAAACTCCGTTGTCTGAATGAGTTTCACTTTTGTTTCAAATCCGCAACAGCTCTGTAAAGTTAGGATTCTGATCCTGAAAAACAATTTTCATATTAGAGTCTTACATCAGTATTTTGTTTGTAAAAGTAGCACATTTTCCAGCAAAACAGCCAATGAGGCATCCACTGAAACTGTCCAAGCAGCTTAATTTCTTTTTGCTGCTCTGTCTGCCCACAGTTTCAACAATGTTGGAAATAATTGAGCACTTATTTTCCTTTTGCATTCTTAATATGGAGAAAAATGTGTTTTAAATGCTCTAACATGAATGCATTCCATTAAAGATTAGGAGTTTTCTAAAACGGAAGCCAATATTCCCAGCTTTTACACTGTAATTGTCAAGATAACTTCAGAATTCAAGTGGATTTTTAACAGTTGAACAACCAAAATGAAAGTAATGCAAGATTTTATAGCATATAATATACCCGAACCACCTGACCCAATATCTTTAGTTTGTTGCCAAGGAATCCAGTAAGTTATAAAATTATAGATGATTCAGCCATTCAGATTATTCAGTCTTATTACTTGCAGAAAAGAAATATAAAGTTTAATTGCATCATTTCTACCTTAGTCACTTTTCTTATTAGCTCTATGCATGTACAAGAAATTTGTTTATCGTACTTCCTAATTTTTATCTCTAGCATCCAATGTTTTACATTGGTAACACTTTCTGGATGATTTCCCTCTGTTGTAGAGTGCCAAGGTAAATAATGGAAACTGATTTTTTTTAATTTTTTTTATTTTTGTTATATTTACAGAAATATTTGGCTTACACAGATCACATGCATTCGATGTCAACCTAACCTGAAGCAAGGGAAGTAATTTTATAATAGTACAAGTTTCTCATGGATATTGAAGGGTTAGTATTCCAAAATCATTCACATGTTCAGGAAGCCGTTTTATCTACTTCTGCAGGAACCTAATCTGTCACACTTCCAGTAGCCCTATTATATAAGGCCTCTGGGAAAGACTGTGAGAAGATTAGGTTTGAAATATTATATGTGTGTTGGGTTTATGTGGCCAGGTTTTGATAGTGGGGGAGGGCACAGGGGTGGTGTCTGTAAGAAGCTGCCAGAAGCTTCCTCCATGTCTGCAGAGCCAATGCCAGATGGCTCCAGGATGGACCCACTGCTGGCCAAGGCTGGGCCAATCAGAAATGGTGGTAACACCTCTGTGATCACATATTTAAGAAGGAAAAAAAGACATTCTGCAGTTGTTATTGCCACCAGAGAAGAGTGGAGTGAGAATATGTGAGAGGAACAGCCCTGCAGACAGCACTGGCAGTGCAGAAGGAGGGACAGGAGGGGCTCCAGGTGCCAGAGCTGGGATTCCCCTGCAGCCCATGGTGCAGCCCACGGTGAGGCAGCTGTGCCCCTGCAGCCCATGGAGGTCCATGGGAATACAGAGATCCACCTGCAGCCCATGGAGGAGCCCACGCTGGAACAAGTGGGTGTCCGAGAGGAGGCTGTGATCCTGTGAGAAACCTGTGCTGGAGCAGGGTCCTGGCAGGGACCTGCAGACCCATGGAGAGAGGAGCCCATGGTGGAGCAGTTTCCTTGGTAGGACTTGTGACCCTGTGGGGGACCCACACTGGAGGAGGCTGTGCTTGAAGGACTGCACCTCATGAAAGAGTGATTCACATTGGAGAACTGTTGCTGGTGGGATCGACTCATGTTGGAGTAGTTTGCGAAGGCTGTCTCCCATGGGAAGGGCCCCACAGTGGCGCAGGGGAAGGACTCCTCTCCCTGAGCAGCAGCAAGAATAACGTGTGATTAACTGACCATAACCCTGATTCCCCATCTCTCCGAGCTGCTGCAGGGAAGAAGACAGAGCCTAAGAAGAAGGGAGGGGTGGTGGGAAGGTGTTCTTAAGACTTATTTAATTTCTCATTATCCTACTCTGATTTTGTTATGTGATAGATTCAATTAATATCCCCAAATGAAGCCTGTTGCATGTGATGGTAATCAGTGAGTGATTATTCCCTGTTCTTATCTCAACTCATGAACTTTTCATTATATTTTCTCTTCCCTGTCCACTTCTGGAGGGGAGTGATAGAACATCTTTGGTGGATGCCTGGCATCCAGCCAGGATCAACACACTACATCATCACAATCTACAGCACTCACACAGAGATAATAAGACATTAAAATTTTATGTAGAAATTGTTTGGAATCATGTAATGGAATATTTAAAAGTGCAGGTATATTTTATTTTTTGGCCAAAAAATGTTGAATATAAATAAAACAAAAAAAAATATTGCATTGGGTTTTTGTGATAAGATTTTTGTGGTGGGCGGGGGCTCCAGAAGTGGCTTCTGTGAGAAGATACAAGGAGCTGCCCCCATGCCTGACAGAACCAATTTAAGCAGTCTCCAAAATAAACCTGCTGTTGTCTTAAGCTGAGGACATCAGCAGTGCTGGTGGCACTTTTGTGAGACCACATTTTAAAAGGGTAAATTAAAATTTTGAGTGGTGTATGTGAGAGGGAGGACTAAGAAAGATGTTAGAGAAACATCCCAGCAGCACCAAGGTGAGAAAAGAAGGAGGGAAAGCAGGTGTGCTCCAGGCATCAGAGCAGAGGTTCCCCTCCATCCCTTGGAGAAAACCATGGTGAAGCTCTTAGTCTCCCTGTAGCCCATGGACAGCCATGGTGGAGCAGATATCCACCTTACAACCCATGCTGGAGCAGGTGGGTCTGTCCTGAAGGAAACTGCAGCCCACAGAGAGACCACACCGATGAGGGTTCCCAGCAGGATAAAAAAGAAAAAAAGTTGTTGAATTTTGTTCTATATCATAACCACTACTGAATGACTAGGAGAGGGTGATTTTCTTCCGGTGTGGTATAGTTTGAATTTGTATGTATATTTATTAGTTACTGAAAAAATAAGAATTCTGTTTTGTTATGTGGCATATTCAAAGCACTTGCCTTGAGCTTTAAGTTTTGATTGATGTGAGTTTTGGTCACCTGAGAAGATCTCTCTTTCAATTCCTGCAGCAACGGAGGATGTGTTATACCCAGGAGTTCCTCTGAATTTAAATATTCATAAGTGAGTCAGGGTGAGTTGAGTTCAGGGCCTTTCTCACTATGGTTTTACAGCCCAGATATACCCATTCTCAGAAAAATAATTGATGAGACTTGTTTCCTCAGGTAGATGGTGTGAGGAATGATTCTTAATGTTAAAATAACAATTTATAATAATCCAATGTTGATATTAATCAATACTCCAAGATAATATGATGGGTGCTCTTCACAGACACCTACAGAGACATCTGCGGTAGTCAAATATAACAGGTTTTTCAGTATGCAGCAGTGTGTTACATTGTCAAAGTTAATTAGATGTCTGATAGAAAATAAAGACAGGCCTGGTTTGAAAATTTGCATCTATTTGGATCTCAGTTTTCTTTCAAGTTCTTCAGTAGAAACAATGTGTAAGACTGCTCAGTTTTTTCTTTTGGGTATTTTGTGTTGTTCTTTGAAGGCAAGCAAAATTTTTCCAATTAAAACACAGCATTTCTGGTGTCAGTAGTGATAATGTTTCTACATTCTGATTAATGCAACACAAAATATCTGTGTAGAATAAGATCGAATAGACCATTTCAGCAGGGAGGGATCTGCCATGATCATCTGCCTGACCACCTCAGAGCTGACTGAAAGGTAGAGCATTGTTTTAAGGGCATTGTCCAAATGCCTCTTAAACATTGGCAGGCTTGGGGCATTGACTACCTCTCTAGGAAGCCTTTTCTAACATTTGGTTTAACTCTTTAGCCAATTGCCTTTATATTTACCCAAAGAATACAAAGAAGCTTGAGCACATACATCTTCAGTACATTGTAATGGATAACCCTGAGGACAAAAAATTTCTTGAGGGTAATTTCTTCCTCTCAGTTATTTTAGGTGTTTTTTTTAGTTTAAATCATTTTTTTTTGTAAAAATTGTTTGGGTTTCTGCCAATGCTGTTGCATTTTTTTAAAACTCCGATTGTTTAAAGATATGATTTTATTACTATTATGAAATCTAAAAACTTGATGTCATGTAATTAAACAGAATTTTCTAGAAAATATATACAGAATGCATTTGAATAACTAAGTGAACGTGAACATTGAGGCTAATTGAGCAGGTATGCTTACTTATTGAATTATAATTTTCCAGAAGTAAATTCATATCATATGGAAGAACAGTAAGTAATTTCAAACAATAGAGTAGAAAACATCTAGAAAATACAAAATACTTGGTCAGAACCATATGGGAATCACTATATTTAAATAACAGAGACTGCCTATGGGGGTTGAGGGTTTTTGTGTGCATGTGCTCCTCTGTGCATGTGTGCCTCTGTGCATGTGTGTATGCAGCTATATTTATGAAAAGGTAGAAAGCAGCTCAAAGCACTCTTTAACTGAAGAAAACCTGCATGGAAAAAGGGCCTTTATGTAGATACAAAAGAACCATCATTTTCATTAAATAAAATAAGGAGATAAACAGGTGTTGTAGAAGAGAGGAGAAAAAAAGTTTTATATATATCCACTTTATGCAAGAATAATAATGTTCTTAATATTTTTTATAAGTCCTATTGCCTCATTTTCACTTGCAACCATTAACCACCTCTGAATAACGTGTCTCAGCTACCGCATTATAGTCATGTGCAAATAATTCCATAAGCAGAATGGATGTTTTAAATCTTATCAGCTTAACGTTGACTTCCTTCTTTGAGTTTACAGCTTAACTACATTCTTCTTTTTTAAATGTCATTCCTTTTTCCAATCCAGGCTCTTTTCTCTTTCATGCCCTGTGTTAAAACCTTGGATGCAGACCTCTCTTGTGGAATGGAGTGCAACATGTTCATTCGTAGCTAGTCTCTGATAGAAAACAAAAGGCTCTTTTTCCCCACCATAGAAGAACAGTGTATTCCTACCTTACAGCAGTACGGAGCCAAATTCTCCCTAATAAACTACGTCATTCTGTCTGATTTCAGAATCCTAAAAAAAACCAGATGTCACCTATGTGGTTAAAAGGCAGAAATGGGAAGTTCTAGAATGACTTTGATTTCATATTTGCATAAACAACCAAAATAAGTTTGGTGAACCATTCCTGACAAGAACCATTATTTTACCATTGACTGTAAGTGCCATCTAAATTACAAGCCCAGATATAGATAGCTACACTGCAGTCTGTGAAGGACAGATAAAAGCACAGCAAAGAGGAGAAAAATAGAGGTAAGTATAGTTGAATACATTTTCAAACTCCAGAACAAAATTTACGTTATTGCTACCTTAATATTTGCTTCTTTTTTTTTTTTTCTCTTGTATAATAGGTTTTTCTCTTTAAATGATTGCTTTTATTCCTAGAATACTGACTCATAAGCAGATAGTGAAGTGCTGACCTCAGATACAGTAGCAAATAGTAGTTAGGAAGACAGTCAGAAAACACTGCCAGTTAAAACAATGCAATGTTCAGTCATCCATTTCAAATTTTGCACTGGAGTGTATAAAAAGTTCAATTTATTTTAGACAAATACATCAGGGAAAAATTATTTTATTTAATTAAAATCTATTCTTTGCTCTTTAACCACTATTCATCTTTGTGTATAAGCAGATACTTTTAAAATAAAAAACAATCATTAAAAAATAAATAATTAAATAAAATAGTAACCTTTTAAAATAAAAAATATTCTTTTCCAATATCAGTTTTCTAAATTTTTCTCTCTCACATACACAAAAAATGTGAGTATATATACATAAAATTAGCGCATTTGGGGAATGTATGTGAATTTTCAATTGTTTATATCAATAGACAGCTAATTTCACATTCCTCTGTTTTATTACTTGTTTCTCTTTTAGATTGTATTACTTTTTAAAAATGTGATAGTTTCTGGCCTTCTTCCCCAGCCTGTATTTAAATAATTCATCCTGAATCTTAGCAATGATATCAGTGCTTTGGGCAACACAATGAAATTCTAAATGGTTTTATCTTGTACTTCATTCTCAATAAATGATGAGCAATAATTCCACAATACAGTATGTGATTTAGGCTGCTTAATTTAGTCCCTGAGAGAGTCAATGCAGTCGCTGCAGTTAGGCACCCAGTGGCCTCTGAACTGACACAGGATGCCCAAGCTTGCTGTACAGGAATATTTGACAAGCCTTAGAACATAGCAGAGATTCTTTCCTTTCCATGTTTGTACCTGGAAGCCAGGAGGGATGCCTTGCAGACTTCGTGAATGCCTCTATTTTGGCAAGTAAGGCTAATACCAAGTAAACACAGTCAGTGGGGTCTACAAGGCTTTTTATTGGACAAACAGCAGGTGTCTAAGGGGAGCTCAAGGACTCTACAGATTCCATGTAGTGAATTGACAGAACATATTTAATTCTAATTATATTTGTAGATGTGCACCTTTAGATACCTAGATATAGGCACCTACATGTTCAAGCTCTTTATAAAGCACTGTTATTAAAGAAAATCCTGACTTTGTCCTCCAAATGAGCAGCTCCATGGTTTTGAAGTGCTAGAGAGAAAACTACTCTCTGTTTATATTTTGGTATCACTGTGAGAATTCCTCTGTTTGTGTGAAATTCCAACAGATGTGAATGAAAGGCTAACTTTGAAGGGGGACTCCAAGCTTTTAATACAGCTTAAGTGGACAAGTTGTGTGTTAGCTTGGAAAATTAATTCACCTGTATTCAGAAGTAAGTATATAATGAATCAGCTGACTGATGTTGTCAAATGAATCCCTAAAAAGTGAAACTCAGTAAGAAATTTTTTTTTAATATACATATATTTTCAAAGATCAAGGCTTTTAGCTTACTGACTGAAGTGCTGTTGAAGCAGCCTCTCAATTGTAGCCTTATAGATGTTGAGCCAGAATTTTGTAGCTCGTCAGACAGGGAAAAAAACAATCACAGGTCTCATAGGATTATTAAGGAAGTCAGTGAGTACTTGTGTGATTACAAAAAATTCAATATAGGAAATTTTTCTATTGGTGCAAATGTACACAACATAGGATGTTCAGATAAGAAGTCAAAAGGAGGCATCAAGGTAGATGGGGGGGAAGGAGTGTGTGAAAATGGAGAGAGAGGATAAAAGGGGCCATACATGTGTAAATATGCTGCCAATGAATATGCTTGTATGCCCAAGCACTGTTCCTGATCAATGCAATCTGTCATGTTCAATTATTAAGTTATATTCCTACTTGGGGTGTGATATTGTTCTCCATTCTGTGTGTTTGATTTGCTAGTTAATCTCAATCTACACCAGCTGGTAAAGTAGGAGGAAGATACAGTCTGGAAAGACTTGAGGTTGAATCTGGAGCCAGCATAAACGGGGTCTAGGCTTGGATTACCGTGGACTGATACAATATTTTGAGTGATCCAAAAATTTGGGAATGACTTCAAATCAAAGGAGAATATGTTTAGGTCCACTCATGAGTTTGCACCCTGCTCGGCTAGAAGGAAGGGACTTTAGGTACTGCACATACATAATCTATACAAGTGCTGTGTGTATGTTGCGAGTGTGTATAACTAGATGTCTGGCATACGTGTTCCACCCTGCTACTGGTGATGCCTGGACAGGCTACCTGAAACAGAGACTAGACAGAGCAAGGGAATAAAGCAGGTATTTATTAAAGGCCTCTAAAAGATACATCTTGGGCAGCACAGGAGCCTCTGCAGGAGACTATACCCAAGATGGATCCAAAAAATGGATGACGAGTCATGAGTTTTTCAGACAGATATAGGTTTGGTCTATTAGCATATCAGAAGCTAATTGTCCAACCCTAGCTTTAGGTATGAAGTAACAATCCCCAAGTCTGCTCCCCTCCAAATCATTTTTGTTTATACTTTTCAGATCTGAGCAGTGGAACGTGGCCTTGGTTGTATAGGCCCAGGTAGGATTGTTTAGTCTGACTAACGTGGGAAAGCTGGCTACTGTTTTACGTGGAGTTCAGAGTCACACACACTAATGCAGTAAAGAATCTGGAAAATATAAAAGCTGAAACCCCTAAGGCATCACTGGATGGACCTGCAAACAGGAACAGCAGCAAGGAAGTGGAAGAGAAAAAAACCCTTGAGTATTAAGTTTACAGAAGTCAGCTTCCCTTAGCAGTGACCACTCTTATGACTGTTTCATAATTTTATTCATATTGAGGGTACACCCCTCTGTACTCAGATAAGTTTTAAGCTTATATATTGATATGGCTTCATCTCCCAGTCATTATCCTGCCAATATTATATAAATCCTTCAATGAGTACCAGAGTAAGAATTACAGTTTCTTCACATAGTTTCCTTTATGTACTGACATTTTAAATAGATTTTGACCCAGGAAAGGATATAATATTTCATCATTAAGAACACCAGGAACTTTGTCTAAAATAAGTATTGGATCAAGCAAATACAGAAAACAGTTTTAGTAAGAAGATTAGTTTAATTGATTAAAATGACTATGATGACTAACAGCTTGGATTTTTGTGCTTTTTTTTTTCTAATTCACATCAAGAAACACCTATTGAATTCTTGATAATGATACAAAATTATTTCATTTATTTCAATTTATTATTTCACACTAGAACAAGTTATTTCTAAGTTAAGTATCTCACTGAAGTATAACACATTGTAGACGATAAAGAGAAAATCTAATAAAGGCAGGATCCTTTTACAATTTTGATTCACAGGTAAGAAATTTTTCACGCTATTATTATTAGTATGCAGAACGCACAGCAATATTTGATGTGTAAGAATGCACTTGCTGTGAAAGAGACATGATAGGAAACAGACTATAAAAAGCAGCTCTATGTCAGCTGCAACTGATTGTATGAGTACGGATAATGTGCTTCATTGCAATGGTAAATTAATTGGAACCCTCACTGGCATTGCTTAAAGTAACCTTACCTGACTGTTATGAATCAGACTAAGCAGGTTTAATTTTCTATTTCTCCACTGACATCCGACACCTACTTAAATGATGTTACAGCTGTAACTGAGAACTCTGGGAAAGGTAAAGCATGATAATTTAAACCACTTTCCGTAGTAATGACAATATTTATTATTTTTACCAGTGAGATCTTCTACCCCTTTTTCCCATAATTTAATAGTTGAGCATTGGTTCAAACATCTAAATCTTTTAAAGAGCTTTCTAACTCGAGGCTACAGCTCTGGTTTCTTTCTTCCACTTCAGTTTAGAGGTGAATGTAAGACATTTTAAAGGATATAGGAAAAGTTCAGAATTGTTCTAGGTGTTTATTTATAGTTTTTTTACAGACATTGTATGGATTGTTTTCACAGGACTGTCCCTAAAATAAAATGTTTGGCTCTAACCTCATCTTATTCATATAGCCCAAATTTTTGTACTTCAAAATCACTCCTGAAAAATGATTATTGAACATGTCATCTTTCATGTTAGGGTCTCTTCTAGTTCTTGAAATCACGGAGTCTTACTTTATTGAGATGCAAACAGGTTTATTTTTTCCACATGCTAATAAGTTGGAATATGACTTTTACTACTGATATATAACTTTTAATTTTCAGATAATGATTGGTAAATAGTTGAACAAATCTATGATTTGTGTTACCATATTATTGCTATTTTATCTGCTTAGAAGTAACAATCAGATAGACCAAAAACTATCATTTGCTGGAGAAGACAAAATATGTCAAAATGCTGCTCCTGAGATTTTTATAACATTCTTTTCCCAACATGAAGCTCACTTCATGTGGTTAAAGTCAGTGAGCCTGTGTTGTCATGGTTTACTCATATACTACAGTACTTATGCAGGATATTTCAAACAACTTTCTAGTAGACCAAGGTTTCCACCATTACTGGTGTTAATTTACACTTTTGTTAATTCTCAGAAGATAAGCCAGGGTTTAAATATTCAGGGAACGTGAACAACCTGATTTTACTTGAAGTCGGTGTTGTGTCACATAGGCAGTGCACAGGGTTTACACCACAACTTTCAATCCTATTAGACCTTTCTTAATGGAGGCAGAATTTGACCTCAGTACCTAAAGTCTACAGTTCCCCACCTTGAACAAGTAAAAATCTATGCATTTTTTGGAGCTAATAAACCAGTTTGCTGAAATAACGTTGTTGGTATTTATAATAAAATAATGAATTGAATGATGATTTATATGCATTGATTTTCATGTAAATAACACTGAAAATAAATATGATGGGGACAGTGTCTTGAGAACCAGCCAGCCTATAATAACACAAACACATTGAAAGAAAAAAAATCTTGGTAGGAGGACAAGTGTTGAGATAGAAGGAATTAGCACTTGACAACCAGAAGCAGTTCATACTGGATGTAGAAGAGTTCACTTATAAAGCTATTACATCTTACTGTTTCGACTTTTTCAAACTGAGATAATTTCTTTGGTACATCATCTCCAGACAACACAATGTCTTGAATAAAGACATAGCTAAAGACTTTTTTCTTTGGCTATTATGGGGTTTCATGGCAGAACAGAGAAGAAAAAATCTGTCAATATTCAGAAAGCAATTGGTTAAAAAGTTTGTATGAAGAAACAGAAGCATATATAGAAGTGCAAAAGTTGCATTTTATTTCATACTTAATGCTTCAAATTTAATTAAGTATTTCAAAACAATTGTGTCTTCTGGTTTAGATAAAACTTTTAAAATTGCTTTCTGTAGCAGAATATCAGTGTTTTAGAACTCTTTTTAATAAGCCATTTCAATATAATGTAAAGCTGCTACTTCTTGTCAGAACTTTGAAGTATGAAGGTAGAGTGTCAAAAAAACCAGTTTAGCACTTTCTTTAATTGAATTACTTGTATGTCTTTCACAAAGTTCTTGGATTTTTTTTTGTAAGACTCCTCATATTTCATGCCATGAAATTAAGAAATAATTGAGAAGTCTCTCAAGAAGTTCTTCTGTTTCCTTTTTTATTTTTCATTTTCCTCAAGCAATATTTTATTACTGTTACAGCTTTTTCCTTCCAGTGCAAACATTTAATCTTTAGAGAAATAACTCTTATTTCCTACCTTTGCAAATATATTAGTAATTACAGACCTCAAAGTAATATTACTGTATTGCTGCCACGTCCAGATGATATCTGAGAGACTGGAAAGTTTATTTATTTGGTGTGTCAGATCATTCTCTCATGCCACTAATTAGTTTAAAAAAAAAAAAAGAAAAAAAGACAAAATGCAAAACACCCCACAATACCACAATTACTGCTGGCCTTCCTGCGAAATCAAAATTCATCCATAAATAATTTTGCCAGAGATAGTGAGTCCTACTAAGATATTGACTCCCATGTATTTATTTGTTAAGACCTTGTCTTCTGGGAAAGCAGGTTTTTACTGTTTTTGCAATTCCTATAATAGGTAATTTATGCAATTCGTTAGGCAAGGTTTTTATTCCTGGTCTATATGAAAAAAAGAAGGAGGTGAAATGCAGAATTTTTCAGAATCGATAGGATTCTGACATACAGATCTGTGTGACTGAAAAATCTGAAGTGTAGAAACACGCTATGCAAATCCTTTTAGCCACCCTTTATTCCTAAGTGTGCAGCCAGTTTTATATGGTGCTTTCCTGCTTGTTCTCTGAACAACCAGCAAGCAGTATATTTCGGGTATATCTCATAGGCCTCAAAACTGATTATTTTCTCATCAGTAAGAGGATTTGACATGAATGAAGAAATTTCAATCTTTGATTTCTTTAACTTCTTCCAGAGCTGCACCCATTTCTGAACATTTCACAAGGTGTCATTCATTAGCTATACCTTTCTTTAGAGTTCAGAATGCCTTTCTGTCAGTCAGCCTCCAGTTCATACAGATTTTATTGGTTACCTACATACTTCTTCCTTCCATATGCACTTTTTTACTTTTCCAGGTTAGACTACTCTAGAAAATAACCTCTGTTAGTAAGTGAATATTTTTATACATAACTTAGCACACAAATAGTTTTCCATGTACTTCACTCCAGAATCTTCCTAAATAACTCCACAATCACTCCAGAATCTTCCTAAATAACTCCATGTTTGAGGAATTCTAGTTATAGAACATTTTGTCTTTCTCCTCATCCTAGTTGGATGGTCTATAACAGATTTAATCATGGTATCTGTGGAGATTAGGAAGTGGAAATTAGTTTGAGTAAAGTGTAGTGGGATGAATTATCTTAAACGCTAATCTCAGTAATACAGACTGAAATACATTCTGAAAGATACCTTTACTCTTCAGACCTTTGGGTGGGATTCAGCTGCTGATGCAGATTCCTCAGTATGGGTGAATAGGAGCAGCTAATCACTTTATATAGTGAGGAACTGTCGTAGTCTAAGAAAATGTAATCAATATATTCAATGGAGTCTAGAGAATTTTTCATGTTGCCTCAATTTGAACAAGTCATGTCTGTCAGCTGAAGAGGTCTCTAGACTGCTTTGATTGGCTGATTCTCCCAGGAATCTAGTTTCAAATTACTTGCTAAGCATTACGCAGAGTCACTAGTAATGCATGTATTGCAAACTGCTTCATCTTGAATAAAACTATGCTATAAATAAATCCCAGTCAGGCTCTTTCTCCTGTCCTAATGGCAGGAAGTAGGCCACAGTTTACAGCTTTGTGATTGAGCTTATTCCCTTGAAAGCAGGATGGCCCTATTCATGCTGTCTATTTGACAGAGTGAGTGTCGGTGTTATCTCTTTAACTGTTCCCAAGCCCTGTCTAGAAAAGGGCTAGCTAGAGCCAAACACTGTGGAAAAGTATCTTCCTGTGCCTGAATAGAGTCCTTGTTCAGTTTGCTAGTGTGGAGCCTTTTAGATTAGCATACTAACAGTGGCTTTGAGTTCTTTGATGCAAATCATCTGAGCAGAGAAATTCCATTTATTCTTCTGAGGTTTCAGATGAAACACTGAACATACTAGCCCTGAATTCTTCAGACCATCAACAGAAGACAATCAACAAAATATTTCTGAAGGCTCTGATTCCATTCTACTGTACATGCATTAACTGCACGTCATGTTGAATACTAAGTCAATATAATTAAATTTTGCTATAAATATTTAGAATTAATGACCTTAATTAAAGTAATAAATATTAAATAAAAACACATTGATTAAAAGAAAAACTGATCTTTCTTCCAAAGCTCTGATAAGATGGCAGAAGAGTTATTTTATTTTCAAATGCAAATAAAATGTACATAGCCAGAGGGGATATTAAATTTTTACTGTGGTATTAAATTTTTATTGTGGTAACAATAAAATGATTCTTGAGTAAAATCCCTTTAAACCTCCATGATTCAGGAGTAGCATATAACATTTCTCTTGAACACTGAAAGAATGCATTTGGAATTCACTTACAATTATTTCCCATTTAAATCACAGATTAAAGAATGTAGCAGTACAAAAGACTTCTTCATGGCATTAATGTATTTAATTTTGTTAATTAAATTCGAATTTTCCTTGAAAGCATGCACCTCCATATCCATTTTGCACTACACGAGAGGGAAATACATAATGGTGGTTGACCTTGGCTGACTTTCAGGTGCCCAACAAGCTGCTCTCTCGCTCCCCTTCCTTAACTGGACAGGGACAAGAAATTACAGGGAAAAGTTTGTGAGTCGGGATAAGGACAGGGAGATCACTCACCAACTGTCATCACACACGAAACCAAACTCAGCTTGGGGAAATTGTTTATTGGCAACCAAATCAGAATAGAATAATGAGAAATAAGAACAAATCTTAAAACACCTTCCCCCGACTCTTGCCTTATTCCTGGGCTCAACCTCACTACCAATTTCTCTGCTCCACTGTGGACCTCCATGGTCTGCAGGAGAAAACCAGCATAACCATGGTCTTCTCCACAGGCTGCTGGGGAATTTCTGCTCTGGAACCTGGAGCACCTCCTTCCCTTCCTTCTTCAATGACTCTGGTAGCTGCAGGGCTATTTCTCTCAAATTTTCTCATTCCTGTCTCTCATCTGCTGTTCTAGGGGATTTTCTACCCTTTCTTAAATATGTTATCATAGAGGTGCCACCAAAATAGCTGATTGTTTCATTTTTGTGGGGTCCATCTTGAAGATGGCTGGAACTGGCTCTTTTGGACATGAGAACAGCTTCTGGCCTCTACTTATAGGTGCCATGCCCGTGTCCTGTAGTTCTCCTGCCAGCAAAACCTTGCCATGTAAACCTACTAACACCTAGTGTTGAACAGCTTGAAGCACATCCGGGTTTGCAAAAAAAAATCACCTTATCCTCTCCAATCAAGCCATGTTAAGATGTTTGGAGTTTTTGTTTTTTCTTTTTTTTAAATGAAAAATATGAAATAATTAGATATAATGCATTCTCAATTTACTCAAGCCTCTTAGTGGCACTACAGTTTTGAGAACCAATTTGGGGAAGAAAGAAGACAAGTGCAATGGGATGGATTCCAGCCCTCCAGTTAGCAAGTTATACATTTTTATATTATTTATCTGATCATTTGTCTTGTCAGCAGATTTTTAAAAAGTTTACTGGACTGGCATGTTAAGCTAATTTTTAAGGTCCGCGATATCGATCTTTATTTTATGTTTGGACTTCTGAATTGTAATTGCTATTCATAAAGAAAGAAAATAGGAAAGTACAGGCTACTGTATACCTTGCTTCTTAATTCTCATGTAAGTACATAAACTATATATATATGAGAGAGAGAGAGACAATATATAAACTATATATATGGTTTATATAATAAACTGTATCTATGTTACCAAGTAGAATATCCATATGGAAATAAGTTCACACAATATCCAAATAACTTGTTTCTTTGTCAATGAAATGGCCATGATGTAGCGATATATAAAGTGCACACCTACCATAAAATATATGAGGAGCCTTATAGAACTTTAAACATACTCAGTGTGTATATGTTGTATATATTGCATAAAATAGCTGATGTCTAGGTAATGGGAAGCTAATTGACTGACTATTGTTCTGTCAGAGAGAATAGGAATCAGTAGAATCTAGTTGAAAAAAGTTGTTATGAGTGCTGTCTGCTCCAGAAACAATTGAATCAGCGGAGAATTATGAGTCTGCTATTGTCCAACATATTTTGGATATCACGTAGTCACGGTCTTGCCAGAATAAGTGGTTATCATCACTATCATACAATAAAACACTGCCATAAAATAAAAAACTGAAGAAAAATCCTTAGTCCTGAAGAATTTGCTTTCTCACAATATATTCATAAATATTAATGTCTTTATTGCTGATATTGAAACACTTAGAAGTCAGGAAAATTATGCCAACTCCTGATCACACTTTTATTCTGCTTTGCAGAGGTGTCCTAAAAGATCATGTTCATCTTTATCCTAATAAAAATCATTAAATTCTATTCAAGGTCACCCAGGATGAGAATTTTTCTCAAAGGTGACTGTTTTTCTTTGCTTCCATTATGGGAACTATTGCCAGCAGCGTCTGATTAATTTATAACATCATCTCATTAAATTTGCTTACCTCTGTCAAGTTTTCTCTCTCTGCAAATGCTATGCCATTTCAAACTTTCCTAACAGTAATTCTGTGTGTTTTTTTCTTTTCTTATTTTTCAGTAATGTAATACATGGGTTATTCCATATGTATACTTGTACAATTTTCCTTTATTTTAAACACAGCTGTGAACATGCTCTTTGACATAGAGACTTTTACAGTACGGACCCTAAGAAAACATTATTTATTTAACTTGTTTGTCATATTTGGGGGGTTTTGATTGATAGAGAATGATAGCAATTTTCTGTTAAAGTATACTCTGTAATGTAAGCAAATGAAAGGAGCATATAATAAACAAAAGATAGTATTACATTAATCACAAAAAATACTTCTAAATGTACTATCGTACTATAGATGTAAAAGTAATATGTTTACAAATTTGAAATCTTCAGTCAATTTTAACTCTCAAATGCGGACTTTTTTAGCTTAAATTTAAATATTCTGATTTATAATTCAATCTTTTGAGCTGTTTGTGTATTAGATCTCCGTTACACACTACATTGATGTTCATCTGCACTCTGATATGCAAAACCAGAGACTGTCTATTACAGTTGCAGGCAAATATAAGATGAAATAAGTTGTATGTTGTTCAATATTCCTAGTTTTGTGCCATCTGTATCCTGCATTTTCTTCCTCATTTTGCTTCCATTTCGGCAAAACAATATTGAATAAAAAAATCCTCTGAAGACATTTTGATGCTATAAATTAATCTTCTCTGCCATGGATAAACAGAATGAAACCATCATGATTGAACAGATACCTTCAAGTAAATTGCTTAAGTTTCAGTCACTATAATCAATTACAAGCCTTAGAGAAAGAGACATTCCTAATCTGGATGCTATTTTACAGGCGTGGCGTTTACCAGAAAAAAACTTAGGATACAAGTTCAAAAATTGTATCAAAATTGTTTGACAGGTCCAACGAGGAAATCATTCTCTGAGAGGGAAAAACAAACTAGGAGCAGCCTGTGGAACTGCCTAGTAGAAATGTACAATATTTTTCAGCTATAATTCTTATTAATTAAAATAATTAATACTAGGGGTTGTGATAAAATATAATCATGATTTGTGACTTTTCCTGTGGATGTGGATTTATGGTTGATATCTGTTTCTCTATCAGCATACCTAACACATCCTGTTTAGGGCACTCTCTAGTACTGGCCTTCAAAAAGGATGTAAAAGCAACTGTGCAACTTACTGATTCATCAAAATTGTATTCTAAGCTTCACCAATTTTATCTCTGCTAGCAGGATATACCCAAAAAATTAGATGTTTGTTTCAAGAGTAGGGATCTTTAAAGAGATAAGAACTGACACTTTCTTGTTATGACTGAGCCTAATCTTGAATATGTATGACTACTCAGCATACTTTTATTATGAGTTTTTTAAATCTTTGATTTTTATTTTAATCATCAAGACATTTCCTATCTAATATTTATTTCTACATCTGGGGAAGCAAATATTTTCTGTGAATGTGTTCGGTGGAGGTGACATAAGAGACACACACTGACAGTGAGAAAAATACTGTCACTCTTTCTTTTCCAAACCAAAACTGCTTCTGCTTTTTCTTCTTATCTTTAGAAGTTCACCTTCTGCTACAGTGTATAATGCATTATGCTTCTCCTCAGCAGTCCATCTTGTCTCTGACTTTGGTAAAGGTTTCTTGGTTCTCAAAAGCAGTAGTGTTAAATTTAAGTAGGCTGATACTGTGATTCAAGCCTTACTGAAAGCTGTGATTTATTCATTAAAATTGAAACTTCTGTTGTAGGTATTTGGAATGGGAGGCAGGGATGAAGGGTGGGAAGGGAAGAGTTTGCTAAATGGTTATTTTTCAGTGTATAGAATAACTGAATAGGCTAATTTTAAGCCTTTTTATTTCTCTGAGCTTCAAGAACTCCTTTTCTGAATGAGAACATCTGTTCCAGCACCATTTTTTCTATCTCAAATAATTCCATGACTATGGCTAATAGAAGTATTTGCCTCTGCTGCTTCTCATCACACTTTTTTTGAATCATAACATTTGTATATTGTTTCTCCAACCTCCAAAACAAGATCTAATTTTGTGTGAAGCTGTCATAGTAATGAATATACACCCCCCCAACTATCTAAAGTGTGTGTGCTAATATTCAATTAACGAGAAGATTTTATTTAATTATAGTCATCACTAAGAGATGAAATCTGAAGTAGGGTTCTGCTAGCCATGCAGGATACTAAATCCATTACTTACTACCTACAAGTTTAATTAGCTTAGCTGGCAAAAGAAATGTCCAAAGAGATGCTTGTGCTTAAGGCTGTCTTTTTGTTTACTGAAGGCTCATCTTTATATCATAAAAGTCAGAAAAGTATATTGTAGAGGAACTGGTTATAAGACACAATTATTTGAGAATACTTTTCCTCTCATAAAATTAAACCCTAACAAGCCTTATACATTATGTTTATTCAAAACAAGCCTTTCAACAGATGTTGACTGCGACCATGTTAAAGACAGCGGGTTTTGTTTATTTAACTGTATTCCCAAGGAAGACAAATTTTAATTATTATTTCAATAATTATTTTATCTGTATTTGTTCCTTCATCAGTAAGCTCTTGATCATTGCAAGCAGAACAAACAGCGAGCCAGGACTCTGAGAGAATTAGCTTTTCAGGAGTGGTGGTCAGTAGCTCTTAGAGAAAATACAAGCTACTGTGCAGAAATAAAATTGTCGAATGCTTTTTGATCCTGGAATCCACTTACTCCTGCTGAACACCACAGTGTGCATCAATCTCCACTAAAGAAAATATCAGTATATGTAAATATTACTATAGTTTTTTTAAAAGAAAAAGAAAAAGAAGAAACCAAACAAAAACAAACAACAACAACAAGAATGGCTTGGGTCGGAAGGGACTTAAAAGACCATCTAGTTCCAACCACTCTGCCACAGGCAGGATCACTTTCTGCTAGATCAGGTTGCTCAGAGTTCCATCCAACGCACGCTCGAACACTTCTGGGGCTGGGGCATCCACAACTTCTCTGGGCAACCAGTTCCAGTGCCTCACCACCCTGTCAGTAAAGAACTTTTTTCTAACATCTAACTTAAGTCTATCCTCTTTCAGTTTAAAACCATTTCCCGTTGTCCGGTTGCTACATGGGCTCTCCATCTTTCATGTAGGCTCCCTTTAAACTTCATCTCAACCAAACTTCGTCTCTATACTCTTCCCACATTATCTGTCCTTGTTTCCACTGCCTGTGCATTTGTTTCTTTCCCTTTAATTTGACTAGCAGTTCACTATCATAATATAAACGGGTGTAACTAGTACATCTATGTAAGAGATGGATATCTCTTTTTTTACTGGTAAAATGATTTCAGTTTATATATTATAGAGTAGCAATATTTATCTTGTTGTATAATGCTGAAATGGTAATATTTTCATTCTCTCAAGCTGCATACGCGTTGCATTTCCATCACCCCAGTAAATTTGTAATACCGTAGAGAATAGAGCTGGGAAAAAGTTTGTGGATCCCAAAAATGTGGAATTTTCCATTAACCTGTTTTATAAAGACAGATATATTTTGTGTGTTAAGTTTCAAAACTCAGGTCCCAAAAATGATTTATATTGAATCCATATAAATGTCAAACTGAAGTAAACATCTTCATTTCATTGTTTATTTTCACAAGTGTCTTGGTTTGGGGGTTTTGTGTGTGTTTATCTCATGTAGATTATATTTCTATTGTGATGAAGTATTTTTAAATATTAAACAACTTAGCACCTGGGTCTGAAATTACTAGTATTTAGCTTTCAACCTGTTATATGCTTATTCTGTGACTGATCATTTTAATTTCCTTGTGAAATAAGTGTTTAAGTATGTGTGAGTTTTTAAACTACTTCATTAAGGCTGTTTTACTTTTCCCAACAATCTTTAAAGGTCTACAAATACAGATTAAAGTAAATACATGTCATATTAAGGGTCTGACTAGAATTCATATAGGAAAACCAAAAAATAACATAGGCAATCCAAAGAAAGAAAAATTAATTACAAATGCATGTTACATTGCTTTGACAGCATGTCGTCCATGGATGCACTTAATGATAAAACAGCCTCCCAGAAACAGTTCTAACGAAATAGCAAAAAACATGAAGAAGATGTGGGTTATCGTAAGTAGAAAGTGCTTTAAGGTAGGTGCCATTACTACAGAAATTATGCAGAAGAGAATATCGCCACTTACTGGTTAACAAATAGGATTTTAAAGATAGCAAATTCATTGAGTTCAATAGCAGGAAGTTTTGCCATTTGAAATTATTGAGTTGTCAAAGCAAGACAGTAGAGTGTGATAAACACTACTTGTGCCTTTGAAAATCTTGCCCAGGGATTTCACAAGTATTTAAGTCTGAGATATAATATTTAATGGAAGTAATGGGTAAATAACGTACTATCAAATATTTAGCTTCATCAAGGAAGCAGACATTTAAGAATCTAAGGGATACACAAACCAGTTTTGGCATATGTATTTTTGATACAAATCTGGAGGAATGTTTCAAGGAACATTCCCAAAGTTTTTACTATTTTTCATGACATCGATACCACTCCTTATGCTGTTTGCAGAAAAACATTAGCTAATAGGCTTATTTTGAAATGAAACCACATGTTTATTGACTCATCTATAGACTCCTAGATTTACAGTCATAAAAGGAAATAAATTAATTGGCATGGAGAAATTTTCTCAACACATGAAACACATGGAACTTTCTTTGATGTACAAGATTAAGACTTGTGTATTCGGTTTCTTTAGTCCTTGCTGTGATGGACATTCCCTAATTGATGTTGTGTCCCTGTAAGACTGTACTACTTACAGTGTAAGACAAGTGTAATAATATAATTTCATAAATTTTCATAGAAGTTTGGTATTTTTATCAAGTACCTTTCATATATTTTTGATGTGAACTACCAGAATGGCAATGAAAATTGGGAAGGAAAAGAAAATGTCTGCAGAAAAATAGTGATAGAGAAATTGCCTAGCAGACTGGTAGTTGTGAGCTCGGGAATTAGGCCTTTGATCCAAAGGCATCCTTGAGAAGTGCAGCTGGCATCTTTGAACTACAGCCTGGGTATCTAGAAACCAGACATAAAATCATAGAATTATTTGGATTGGAAGGGGCCATCTAGTTCCAGCCCTCTTGCCATGGAAAGGGACACCTTCCACTAGACCAGGTTGCCCACAGCTCCGTCTAACATGGCCTTAAATACTTCCAAGACGGGCATCCAATTTAATGCTATGACCTGCTCCTGAGGTGTGGTAACTGAGGTCCTCCTTAATATAATATAATGATATATTGGAGTGAAATGGCACTGAATGACCAGTGTATTATATATATATGTGTATTTTAGAACAATTTAGTTGCAATGGAAAGGAGGTCTGTACCCATTTTTGTTATTATTTATGGTAATATGACAATAGAAAAGTATGAAAATATCACTTAAGAAAATATATAAAGAAAAGAAATAAAGAGAAAGGGAAGATAAGAGTACATAGCAGAGAGGAAAGATACCACCACCTGTGGATCCAGTGACAAGACTTGATTGTTGCAATTCAGATGTCCATTGATTGACGTAGCGGTTGCAGTCTTGATCCATAGTGGGTGAGGGAAGCTCCTACTTTTGTCTTATGGATGTCCAATTTTGTCTCAACTAATTGAGAATTAAGGAACTCCACCAAATTTAGCCTGGGATTTGGTACAAGGATTTATGCATGTTTGGAATCATATGAATCAAGGAATATACATTAACCTTCCCCATTCTGCCTTGGAAGGCTTTAGATTTATGATTACTTGGTTTAAGATTTCAGGGACACTAACAAGTGAACTAAATAACCTTAACAAAGCAAAAGAAAATATTATATGGGAAAGGGCTGAGTCTATCTTCCTCATCAGAAGGAAGGACAGCCATGGACTGCAAACAGGACATGGATAGAATACAAAGTAGGCCTTTTACCAGCTCTGGTGCGAATCTATCTGTAAGCTTTCCACACCACAAAAGGCTATGAATTAGTGCAAGACCAGAAAACTGGAACAGCAGGGTATGATCTGAAATGGTATAAAAAGGCCTGGAAAACTAAAATTGGACTGAAAGAACAGAGAATATCATCATCTATTTTCTGTTATTAAAAAATGCTGTCAAAAATAATTAATTAATTAATTCCCGTAGAAATTAATTTTGGTTGAAAACTAGAAATTAATATCTATTGACTGCTAAAAGGGGTTATATCCTATGCACTCCTTATATCAAAAGGACTTATTTTAAGCAAAACTGACCATCTCTCTCTCCCAGAACTTCCCATGCTGCATTTACTTTTCTTTTCCTAAACAGGCTGAATTTTCCACACAAACTATCCACAGATCTTGGACTCTCCTCGGGGACGTTTGACTGACTCCATTCTCTGCCAGATCATCTTTGAAGTGAGACTGTCCATGATATTAGCGTTCTTCCTTTGGGCCCACTTTTGGAGTCTGTTTTGTTTGTCTTCACATTTTTGGGATGGTCAGGTCCCTTTCTTGGATTGGTTTGTCCTCCCAATTAAGATGACTTGGCCGCTTCTGAAATCAGTTTAATTTATTTGACACTGATATTATAAGGAAGAAGATGGACATTCCATTCAAACTTTGGAAAAGAAATTTAATGCTGCTTATAAATATTATAGCAATCAACCTTAAAGTCTTTACTGAAGTTCCATATTCCACATTCCTAGGGAATGCTTAGCATCTTTTCAGAATATGTCAGACTTAAAGAACACCAAAAAGCCCAAAAAGCCCCATATATAAACAAACAAAGGTCCCATTTCTCTCCTTGGGTTTTTTTTTATTATTATTTTAAAGTTGGAATTAAGCCTTAAAGGTTACTATAGATAAAAAAAAAAAAAAAAACATTTTATAACAACAGCACTGGTAGGCTCACAGCTGTATTCCTAAGAATTTTGTTGTGAATGTATCTCATTATCTCAAAGGAAGATTGAAGTGAAATGATATAGAGAGGGAAACAGCTAGAGAACTGGCATGGTTTTTTGTGTCTGTGTATAGTTATATAATGCACCCCTGATTCTGTGATATGTCTTTTGAGGTAAACCTAATATTAATAAATTATCAGAGAAACAATAATTCCCTGCAGTCTGATTAGCAATTCAATATGCAATACTAGCATAGTAGAGATGGAAAGATTATATGCATTCAGCTAATGGATAAAATAGCAGAAAGTGTTGATTCAGAAGTCCTAAAGGTATTCAGACTTTTTTTGTATAAGGCTTGTCATAGACTTCTGCAGAATTATTATCAGAAAACCATAAAACACAGGAAAGGAAAAGGTTGAATAATGAGAAAGTAGAGGAGAAATCCATAAAAATAAGAGATCAATGTATTTACGTAACTGAACAGATGCTGGTTTAACTTAGAGAAATTAAAGTAAGTCAGTTTCTTAATTTTTAAGTAATTTTTTTCTTACAGGCAAGACAGAGGTTTTTTTTAAAAAATAATAAATGTTTCTGTAATTTTTAACAGAAAGAGTATTGTGACCTTTTTGGTTAGATGACCTTATAGAAAATTTTCAAATAAATGTTTTAAGTTATAAATATTTAAAATAATTAGTAATAAAAAATACTGTATTTTTTTTTCACTGAAATGACTGCAGAGTGTCATTGTTTGCCATGAAACAGATGCTGCATTTTTTTTTCCTTATTTCTTCTTTCCACTAAAAAAAAAATCTTCTTTTTATTTAATCAATTCTGTGTGTGGAAGTTTTATGAATGGCTAAAGAATGTTAAGAGAATCCAGTCAAATATCACTTAAATACACGTTTAAATTCACTTCTTCTTGAGAAACAGTCTCACAAGGATGCATGTCCTACTCAGCATTATGGAATACAGCTACACAGAACAGTGACGCATTGTTGGCTCAGGGCTTCTTCAAAAATATTGTGAGTTTGTCTATTCCAGATTCTTAAATACAGAGCAAGGACACACGTTCACTCCTTGCTAATGATTACTAATACATGGGTGACAGGATTAACTGGAAATGGTGGTGCACCCTTCCCATGATTCCATGAGCACTCTTCCGCTTCTCCACACAACTCTCTCTCACTCTTACCCCTACCTTAAGAATACTCCACACTTACTGGAATACTGGGTGCTTCAGCTGACGTGCTAGCACATCCCAGCTCACTTTTATGAGGATCTCTATCCTGTTTACACGTGTGATGCATATTCCAAGAGTGCTTGCTCGATGGTCTCCAGCCATTTCTCTGTATTTTCTCAAACATTCAAATCATCTGATGAAATGTGGCCAACTATATTTGAGTAGTCAATGCTAGTGAAATTAGGGCTACCAGGCAGCAGTTTTGCTCACTCTAACTTAGACATAACTAATCATCAGGTGAACCGTACCCTGAATCCATTCTCTCCATTTTACTGCAAGGAGCTCATAGAGGATCCCAAACTTGACCATCTAGTAAAAAAGAAAAAGAAGAAAAGGAAAAAAAAAGATTGATAGGTTACTCTCTGGGCTGTACCAGGCCCAGCTCTGATACTGTGCAGAAACATTATGGGAACTTGGGCTGCTGAGAGAGTAGTGAGAAAATCTTCCTCAAGATAAGAGAGTCACAGGTACTGGTGGTGGGACGGGGGACAGGGATCATTAGTACCTCAAGGATTCATGAAACAAAATACCAGAAGGAAAGTTCTAAAACCCTAAAAGAACAAAGACAGTGAAGCCAAGAAGGTGGCTTGGTCTTGTCCAGAACTGACTGGAGATTGTTAGTGTCAGGTCAGGCCTGGCCATCAGCATCCATAATGGTGCTGGGGCACACAAATAGGCTTTTCAAAGTACACTTTTATTTTTACTGGAGGTAAATTACTGATAGCAATAATTAACTAAGAAGATTAATAAAGCAGTAAAAGTTAACCTTTAAAAGATTATTGAAAGTATTTCCTTTAGAGCAACTACTGTTTTAAGTAATTTTGTAGTCTCACTATTAGAAAGCTCTGCATCAGTATTTCAGACTCATTCTGCTGGTTTTGCCTAAAGAGAAATTTAATTTAAATTAAATATATTCTCTTCCTTTGGCTATTTTCAACAATTCCACCTCATCTATAGAAATGCATTAAAAACTAAGCTATATGTTTAAGCTATATGTATAAGCTAAATTTTCTAATATTTTTCCATTATTAAATTTAAATTTGATTTATTTATAAATCTGGTATTATTTTAGGAGGTGTTTTTTCTTTGAAATTTTATTTTTCTTGTGGTATTAACATAAATCACACTGGTAAACATGCAAATTTTTCCAAATATCCATCTATATAGTTGGTCATATATCTTTAAAGGACATTTATTAAAAATTAGACTAGATTACTTTTGAATGAGCAGCTACATTTCGTTTTTTAAAAAGTGAATTATGTTAAGTTATAATCTTTTCAGGGAGAACTGTTTAAAGAATGAAGACGTACAAAACTGACCCCAAAACAACGGTATTAAACTTCATCCAGTTACTAATACATAATAATGACTGCTTTCTCAGACACATCTTAAATAAATCTTTATTTTATGTATCATATATGAGATTGAAAAAGGTACATAAAATTATTTTGTGACTGATAATGCTCATAAGTGGGTTTACTTTTTTTTTTTCTGTTTACAACCACATTTTTCAGAACATTGATTACCCTTTCTCCATCATCAGTATGCTATTTTTCCATACTCCTTTCTCTGTTGTGACCTCTCCTAGGCAAAAGGTACTGATTTATACAATTACTGGATCCATCTTCTGCTCAAGCACTTCTACTCGAGATTCAGACAATTCCTTGGGGTTAAAAATCTATATAAAGACATACATTATTCATTCTTTCTTTAAGTAATAACTTCCTTTAAATTCAAATTTAAGCACACCTTAAAACATACTAGATGGTGACTGAGAATGTTATTCTATTTATTTAACCAGCTGACTATATAAATATTTAGTTCTGTGAGAAGGCTTGCATTTCATTTTTTTTTGGTGGATATTCTTCTATTTTCTGTTATGGAAGTTGTAATATTTATTTTGTTCTTCCACTAAAAATGATGGTCTAAGTTGTTATTTTAAATAGTTTACACCAAATTTCACTGCACTCTGAATTTAATAAATGAAAACTTGTTATTAAAGACTTTAAAAAAAAAAAAACAAACAAGAAATTTAACTGATTTGCCAGAGTAGAATAAAAGTTATTTCTAAGTTGAAAGTTTTAGTCAAGAAAGTGTTTGATGAAATGCATTTTATTCAAGTGAAACTATTTTTAGGTTAATACAAATGTGTTATTTTAAATGTAGATCTTTAGGTTTTGTTGGGTTTAGTTAGTTGATTTTTGTTTGTTTTTTCCAGGGAAAATATCTATAATCCATAAGTGAAATCCATTTACTTGTATTATGTATGTCCCGTGTCTTAGACCTGAGAGATTCTGAAAACATTTTAAAACTAACTTTAATTAACTAGTTTTACAATTGTTTTACAAGTTTTTGCCTAACCAGTGGCTTAAATTTCACCTAAAATTTCTTCTAATAGTGTTATATTGCTGTCACAGATAGAACTAGGGGCAAAATAGTCTCAAGAATAGAAGCACACCACCTAGTGACGTAAAATCTAATATTTTTCTCTCAAATTTGGATGGACATAGTGGCTGGAGAGCAACTTCTCTTCCTCAAAAGCCACATACTTGCATGCACACACAGTCTGCACAAAACATGCCCACATCAGCTAAGGCCTCTGTTGCACTGGTACTGTGGTCTCCACGGAAAATGGTTCTGACTACAGCTGGTCCAACTGTGATCTTCTCTCTGGCCTTTAAATGGCTAAGCTCCTCCTCGGACTCAGCTTTCAGCATGGTGCTGGACATTCGTGGATGTGTCTCCCAACAAGACACTGTTGTTTTTACTTTTTATCACTTTCTGACAGATACTGTTACAGTCTGATTTTTAAAGTTATTAGAAATGCTCCTTCCTGAATAAAGGTGCAAACAAGACCATAATCCATCAATAGTATGGATTTTATTTAATAGTAAATATGAGAGAGAGAGAGAGAGAGAGAGAGAGAGAGGAAGAGATAGAAATAGAAAAGAAGAGGGTGGCAGAAAGAGAGTGAAAGAGACAGATTAATGAAAATATCACCACTCCATGGATCCCACCAGCACCCCAAAGATCCTTTCCAGCTGGTCTTCTTGGTGGTGAGGGTCCTCCAAGAAAAAATTGAATCAAATTGATTAATATACTTTCAGGTCGGGTGGGAATGCCCAGGTACCTCCCCTGTGGCGGAGGATGGCGGCAGGGGAGAGGGGCAGTCTGGTGCAGTCTCTTGCAACAGACTCTGGATCAGTTGTGTCACTTTACATCACGTACAGCCCTGTGGTACAATGCCTCAGGAATAAGTCTGGGGAGCACTTTGGGGGTCTTTGATAATTATGACAGCCCCTCATACGCCTCTCACGTGAATGTCCCGTGGATGCGGCCTTCCCGGGGCTAGGGGTTCCGTAGCTGGAGTGGGTTGTTTAAGGGACAATGGGTGTTCAGTGCCTCTGACCAGAGGTTACACCACACACCCAAAACCTCCTTCTCTCCCTTCAGCTGCTGTGTAAATGTGCCCTCAGCAAATGAGTCTGTGGGCTGTGGCCTCCCCTACCCTGAACCCAGTCAGAGATGATTCTCAGCACAGCTCTGGGTTTGGCTTTCTTGTGGATGCATTCTTCTCCCTCATCCTTGTTTGTTTCTTCCTAGACCTGAGATGATTGAACAATAGTGTCTTATCTTGAATTCGGTTAGGTGGCTTAACTCATAGTCCAAAGTTCCCCTTAGGAGGCATCTTCAGGGAGGGGAGGGCTTCGGTGGCCATAGCTTCTTTATACAGCTTTGCCATAATGGCCAAAACCCCTCCAATAACAACGTTTAAGCTATGAACCATAACATTTTAGTCTCTGACAGATACTCAACATAAGTGGACAATGGCCTTGTTGGCCCTGTAACACCAAGCCAATGTCTCTTACTTTCTGGATATCTAAAGCCAAGTAGTAGTCAATAGTCTAAAGTGCAATATCACCTTTTTACTTTCCTGGCCTTGGTCTATTATAAGGGAATACATTGAGAGATTCTCTCTCATTTTTTTCTTTCCCAGACATACCTAAATCATTAGACTTCATTAGATGAAGTCTAGAGCCTTTGGCAACCCTCCCCCTGAAAAAACTTATCTGTTTTTTTTTGCTGGCAAATGCCGGAATCATTTAATGAGTTAGAGCTGGACAGACGGAATAAAGGTCTCATTTGTTTGAGCACGCTTTTAGGAAAGCTTCACCATAAGATAATTTTTAGATAGAACCAAACACTAAAAAAAGTTGTATAATATTTATGACCTATATATCACACCTTTTTATAACAGCAGCTGTGTTCCATTTGTTAACATTTACTAGTATAGATTAATGTAATTTTTGTAATTTTGCAAAGTAATAAATATCTTTTAGTGTGTAATTAACATTTCACAATGAATGAAATTCACTTCACTGGATTAGATTATAAAGTACATGACTTACTTGGGTTGCAGTAAGCTACCAGTGTACACTATTTTAGCCAGAATAAAAAGTCAGCAAAAATATTTATTTGTGCCCAAAAGTAAAAATTACAATCCTCTTTTTTCATTTTTTATATGATTAGGTAGCTCTGTTTTCCATTTGATCTTCAAAGCAGTCACATAAATGAGGTCATGTTTCGTTATTTCAGAACACTACTTAAAAAAAAAAAAAGCAACTATGTTTAAAATCTTTCTTTGCTGCTCAGAAGCAATTTAATGCAGTATTTTTAGATCTGTTTTGGCAGGTTGCAAGCTTTGTGTCACTTATCATTGTTCCCAATATTCCCACGTAAATTTATTTTCATGAGATTCTGCCTTACTTGGATTCTTTAAATTTTTCTTTCCCACATCTTTGCTAGTGTTGGAAATAAATGAGAACAAAAATCCACACGCAAAACACAGCAAGACACAACGGACCTCTATTGCACGTTTACAAAGTAACATCCTAGTATTCATACTGTGGTAAATTTCTTCTCATTCTACTACCTGTTAATTTTAGCAATATTCACAAAAGACTTTGACACAGGACAAAGTAGTGAATATTAAGACTTGTGTTAGTTAATATATGCTAACATTGCACAAGGCATTTATTTTTATATTTTATAAAATGGAAGGCATCTCTTGTTTCAGATTTTTATTTTTCTGAAGTTTTAAAATAACTTTCATATAGATTGACTGTTTTCTGATTTATCTTGTACAATTTCATACTTCATCTTCCTCAAATGACTGTGATCATTTGTCTTCAAGGTAATTTCTGTTATAATCCCACGTTCCTTTTTCTTGTTTTTCCCTTTTCTTTTACTTTTTTTCTTTTTTCTGATTGGTATGCTTCATGATTCTTCCAGTTAATATGTACCTTCTATTTTGGATTGGAATGTCAAAACTTGAAAGAACTCTATTCTGTATAGAAGCTACAGCAGATGCTCATATATTACAGCTGCACCTGAAGGTATAGTTCCAGTTAAAAACATCTATGAACAAAACTACTTGTTACCTATATTTTATATTCTGTTGAACTGAAGAATAGCTAGTACAATGAAACTGTAATCCTGGAAGCCTAAATTTTGTAATTTCTAGGAATTAATACACATTTTTCTTTAGCCAGACAACTTCTTTAAAGCTAAACTGTTGTGAGTCTGTTTCCATTACTTATCTGACAGAGTATATTTAATTTTAATAGCAGAAAACTCTCCAGACATAAATAGAAAGTAATATTAAAATTTAATACAACTTTTACTGGTGAAACCCATCTTAAAATGCTTCTTTTTCATTATGATGCATTGTTACTGCTATCACTTTTAGCCTTGTTCTTCCCATTCTTCCTGATCTTCTTATCCTTTTTTTGAGAGAAGGATAGTCACTCAATTTGGGGCCAACCTCTGCTATTCACAAATTCACTTTCTGGTTTTCTTCCACATAAGAATTAAGTGTTTTGGGACATATTTAATAAAGGGTAAAACCAAAAAGAGACAGTGCTGACTCTGTGCCAGTTCAACATATTACGCAGTCATTAGAGCACTCTTAAATTTTAAATACTTCGACAAACTGAACAAATTTTATGACACATTCCTTGCCTTCTCCTGTGAGTCACATACAGTCTTTCCTCTTAATGCTGTTACATTTGATATTTGGTGACCTGAATGTAGAACAGTATTACACCATAGAGATGAGGTCATTAGGACAGAAACTTATTTTGAATCTTATTCATACGTGATTCAGAACTGAAACCTAAATTCAGTTACTGTAATTTTTTAAGAGAAAACTGACACCAAGTTCTGATTTAATTTCATACTGTGTGTGTAACCAACAAAATTCAAATTGAGAAAGGTTAATTCATGAGGAATAAAACATGGATAGAATATATACAGAGGAACCCACTATTGTTTACTGTGGTAAGGCTTATCCTTAGTGAAGTGTTTGACATTCTTCCTATAACATCTTCATAGGTAAGCTGGAAAAACACAGGTTAGATAAATGCATGGTGAGGTGGATTGAAAAAATGACTCAATGGCCTTGGTCCAGAGGGCTTTGATCAGTGGTAGAGTCCAGCTGGAGGCAAGTCGTCAGTTCTGTACTCTGTGGTCAGTGCTAGGACCAGTGCTGTTTCACATCTCATTTATGGCCTCTGTGCTGAGACAGTGTGCATGCTGAGTAAGTTTTTACAGATATGAGACTAGGAGTAGGAGCTGATGCACTAGAGAGTTGTGCTATCATCAGAAGGACCACAACAGTCTGCAGAACTAAACTGAGGAGAATGTCCCGAGGTTCGACTGAAGGAAAGGCAAAAATCTGCACCTTGAGAGAAATTAGTCCAGGCGCTTGTACGTGCTAGGAACTGACTGGGGGTGAAAGGCTGTAAAGCAGCTCTGCTGAGGAAGGCCTTGGATTCCTGTTCAACAGCAACCTGGCAATGGGCCAATAATGCTCCCTTGTGTCAAAAAAGGCCAATAGAATCCTAAGCTATATTAGGCAGAGAATTTCCAGTGAGTCAAGGGAAGTAATCTTTCCACTCTGCTCAGCACGGGCGAGGTCACAGCTAGAGTGCTGTGTCCAGTTTGAGGTGCTGCAGCACAAGAAAGATACGAATATACTGGAAAAATCCAGAAAGAGTCCACAAAGATGGTTAAGAGATTAGAACATCAGGGACAGCCTCACCCAGCCTGGACACAGACAGGGTTGGCAGGCAGAGAGCTCTTTCTCAGTTCCGTGGGTGGTGGAGGAGTTTGTCTGGTTAATTCCAGATGGAATAAACAACACTAGTTATATTTCTATATCCTACCTAGTTATGGAAACCCCTCCAGAGGTCAACATTCAGCTTCTTCAAAGTATAACTGTCATTCAGCAACACGAGACAGAGTAACAACAGGTCTGTGATGCCCTTCACTGTGAGATTAACCAGTCACTGAAACAGCTTGCCTACAAAAGCAGTAGAAACCCATCCTTGGTGGAACTCCATTCTTGGTGAAATTTAAGAAGGGAGGGTTGGATCAAATGGCCTTTCAACCCTGACTATTCTGTGGACTTTCATGTGAGCAAAGGCTGAGGTAGTTGAGATGTAATAGTAGCTTTCTAAAGAATTTCTCCCTTTGTCATTAACTAATCGTTTAAAAAGTCTTCCTCTTCAAGATTTGCCTATTCAAAATTTGAAAATGTTAATATTCAAAAGATTTGTTTTGTTTTATTTTGTTTTAAATTCCAAAGATGAGCGTTCAGTTACTAAAAATAAAACAAAACAAAACCCCAAACAAACAAGTTTGCAAACGTCTGTTTTCTTCCATTTCTGAGACATAAAGCATACTTCCAGTGTCCTAAGAGATATCCATTACCCTCCCCTTAAAACAGCAGAAACAGATATTTGAAGTAAAACTCAACATTTCCTATTCTTAGAAAGTCTTCTAACTATGTAATTCCCAGCTTCCAGAAAACTACATTATTTCTGGTCTTATCCCTTCCTGCATGAAAATAAATAATTTCAGTCAGAAGAAAAACATTCCAACTGTCTTTATACATCTCTTAGACATCATTTTCAATTATTTCCTACATCTTGCCACTTCTAAATTTAGGAAAAATACATTTATCTACAGTCATACTTTCTAGACCTAAAAAACTAAAACTAGCATTTCAGCTGAAAGTTTAACAGCCTTCTGTTTTACATATGATAGTCTTTAAGATTTACACAAAAATGAAATTTGACTTTCATGCAATAGGATCACACTTGACTTGGTTCAGTTTATCACTCATCATATTTTTTGAGCATTTTCTCCATTTGGTTATTTCCCATTTTCCAGCTGTGATTTTTGATATTTCTTGATTGAACACAGAACTTTGCCCATGTCTTTAATGGACTTAATTGATTATTGATAATCAATATTGATATCAATATCAATAATTATTGATAATTATAGGTTTTAAATAATTCCTCCAATTTAATCAAGATGGTTTAAATTCTAGTTTTGTCCTCAGAAATTGCAACCATTTCCAACTCTGAGCAAAGAATAGATTTTCTATGCACCCTTTTTATTGTTTTATTTAAATAATTCAAGCAATTATTTAATTGAACCTGCTAGATGGACTGTACTCCACATGGAAAGTTCTGCTAGTTTTCCTCTGAGACACTGCTAACTTCTCTTCAAAGTACATGCTTTAAGTGAGCTGTACAGTCCTCTTAGTGCTGTGACACCTAATTTTCTAAGTCTAATTATGAAGATGCCATGAAAAGCAAAATGTCAACCAAACCAAGTAAGTTACATTTTTCTTTTTCCTCCTAACAACCAAACCAGCAATTTTGTTGGAGCAAGACTTAAAATTGTTTGGCTTGATTTGTTCTTGACAAATATATCAGTGTAAGTATTACTGTAACACTAAACCAGCCCAACCTTGTCTAGGGATCTTACAGTGAAAACAGCCCTGTAAGCAGGAAACAGATGCATGATCTCTGCTTTGTGATATTTATGAGTTAAATATAGTACAGAAGATAACAGATGCACTCAGACAGACCTCAGACCTGAGAATACTCAGAAACAATAAGGCAATATTGGTCAGTGAGAGAAGGAATTATCTGTGTGCAATAGCAGTTTACACAATTTTTTTTTTCCAGTTATGCATATTTATTCATTTTTATAATTCATATTCTTGCTTTTACTCAAAAATATCTGCATATTTTTTCAGCCTTTTTTTTTTGACTTAAATATACTCCCAGATTTTTGCAGCCCAAAAAGCTGCTGCCAAAATTATTTATCTTCTCTGTCATTCTGCCCACCTCCCTCCCCATACCATTTGAAATATGTCAGTAATTTCCCATTATGCTCCAAGTCAAACTCATATCAGTTACATGGTTAGCTTACTCAACATTTCTTAACACCTTGTCTTAACTTCCCACAATGCTACTCAAAGGATGGCAGCCTTTTTTTGCATCTCTACATTTCTATTAAAAATTTTACTTGACAGGATCTAGATTTCTAAATATATATGGAAAAAAAGTCAAAAAGTTAAGCACTTGTCTTTAGAAGAATGATCCAAACTGCCTACATTTTTTATGTATTTAGTGAAAAAGGGCTGCAGCTCCTTTGTGCCTCCAAAGGATATTATTTAGACTTCTGTTTTTCCTGTATTTCTCTGAAATCCTGCTCATCAATATGGGGAGAATTTTGAATGACTGAAATTATTTTCTAGTGATCGAATATAAATAGTTTTTGTGGTTTAAACCTATTAGAAAGCTGCAAGCACCACAGAGCACCTCATTCATTCCCCTCGACGAGATGAAGGAGAGAATCAGAAAAGTAAAAGTGAAAAAAGAAGAGGCTCAAGATAAAGACAGTTTGATAGGTAATGCAAAAGCTGCACACACGAACAAAGCAAAGGAAGGAATTTATTCACCACTTCCCAGGCAGGCAGGCAGGCAGGCAGGCGTTCAGCATCTCCAGGAAACCTTATTGCTCCAAACATCCACTTCTTCCTTCTTCTTTCATCAGCTTTTATTGCTGAGGATGATGTCTTATGGTATGGAATATCCCTTTGGTCAGCTGGGGTCATCTGTCCTATCTGTATCCTCTCCCAGCTTCTCGTGTACCTCCGCCTCCTTGCTGGTGGGGTGTTGTGAGAAGCAAGAAAGGTCTTGAAACTGAGCAGTGCTTAGCAATAAATAAAGTATGAGTGTGTCATCAACACCGTTTTGGTCACTAATCCAAAGCATAGCAACATACAAGCTTCTATGAGGAAAATTAACTCTATCCCAGCTAAAAGCAGTAGACTGCTATCTCATCTGTTAACCTTCAAACCGTGTGCAGAAGTTAAAATCAAATTATTTCTTGTCTCTTCCTTCTCAGTTTTTAATATAATTCTTTGTGTAGTTATCTCCATATATAGGCTTAAACATCAGAGACAGATGGTATTTCACAACACTGTAAGTTAAGAGTATGTGGAAGGTTACACCTTTTTATCTTGTTTCAAATAGAGGGATCCTTGACTTCTGCGCTTCTTTTCCATATTTCAAGTTTAAGTACACCAAGTCCCATGTCCTGCTCAAAGTAGTTCAGGACTTTATTCAGTTGGACCTTTAAAATGTTCAAGATTTATTTATATTTTTTAGGCAAGTAGGTAATTTATGAGCAATTTTTGAAGAGTCTTGTTGTGTACTGATGTGCAATTGTTGCTGTGACTATATCTCATTTTCTACCCCTATATATCATTCTGACCTCCTTTTCAGGAGGATATTTTCACCGGGTTATAAGCAGTCTGAGGAAATTGAATTGGTATTTATAGCGATATGGACAAAAGATTCCTAAATCTTATTAAAACCTATCAAAAAATTACAGGAAATACCATCTCTTCTCTGGACTTCAAAGCCTATCAAATTGAACCCCCATGTATTTCTAATCCTAGAGTATGATAAAAGTCATTGAACCTGTGGCTGCATTGTGGCTGCAGGAAATCTCATAAAATAACCATTGTGATGGCCTGACACATCCAGAATGTATCCATTTTACCCAGGCAAGAGGTACCAGAAACATCTAATACTCATTTAAACGTTTTGGTATCTACAGTATTAAAGAATGTAGGGTGATTTTTTTTTTTTTTTTTGCCATTTAACTTAACTGAGATTTAATGGATATGCTACGCTGTAGTGTCACCTAGATTCATAAACACGCTTATTCTCATTTTTAAGTTTAAAAATATTTAAATATCCTTGTTAGGGACTTTTGTGGTTGCTAGGGTTGCAATATCTGAAGATTTCCCTGTCTAAAGCAGACTGATCTTTCCTGCAAAATGTTCCATATGAAAATATTTTTTCTGCCTAGGCTGCTTCAGGTCAGTTCATGCCCTTAAGCTGTGCAGCCAATCATTAAAATAGTATGATTAAGAGTTTAACGGGAAAAAGACAATCAGAAGATACAGGCGATCCTCCTATACACCACTGAGTTTCAGCACCTTAAGTTACGGAAGTGACTATGCACAAAGTTTGCAAAGTAGAATATTACTAATTCTTTCAGAGGAACTTTAGGGAATGCTGACAAAATTCAAATATTCTCTAAATATTTGACAAGGTAAGGAGAGTGTTGAATAATTAACACAGAGTAGTAAACAGGATAACTACCAGGGAAATCCTCAGCAGTCTTACTGACAGCCAGGTAGATTTTCTTCGCCTATGTCGTACAACATCCATTTTTATGTTTCTCCAATATCACCAATCTGAGTTTGGTGATAGACTGAGATTTTTATTTGTTATCACTTGAATGGATCTGTGTAAATTTAGGCGAAAATTTGATTAGATGCATGTTGATTGCAGTTACTTTTTAATAAATTTTTCTAATAAATTTTTGAACACTTGTGAAGTTTGAATTACAATAATTCACAGAAAGTTATTGACTTTTTGTCTCTTAATATAAAAAATGTTCTATCGGCAGAATAATAGGAGCATATATTGCAAACTGCATCCTGAAGTGTATCAAATGCAGTATAACCATCATGTCAAAAGAGGAGAGTAACAAACCTGTTTAGAGGGCTGGAAGAAATGTCCCACCAGCAGTGGTTGAGGGTTCTGTGTTTTTCTAATCTGGAGAAAAGGAGGCTGACACATGACTTTATTGCTCTGTACAGTTTCCTGAGGAGGGGAAGTGGAGAGGGAGGTGCTTATCTCTTCTCCCTATGACCCAATGTAAGGACAGTTCAAAGCTGCATCAGGGGAGTGTCAGACTAGATGTTAGGAAACATTTCTTCACTGAGGGGGTAGTCAAATCCTGGAACAGGGTTTCTACAGAGGTGGTCGATACTGCAAGTCTGTCAGTGTTAAACAGGTATTTGGACAATGCTCATACCAACATGATTTAACTTTTTGTCAGTCTTAAAGTCTTCTGGAAGTTGGGCTAGACGATCACTGCAAGTCTCTCCCAACTGAAATATTCTCTCCTCCCCTCTCTTCCCCTCTTGTCATCCTTTTTAGATTTCATTGATATCAGACCATTTCTTCATATTACTAAGATAATTTTGACTTCAAAAACTACATTTCAGAGAGCTTTCACTTCCTACTGTTTCATGTCATTTGGAAAATTTTAAGTGCACTCTCCAGTTCCATCAAAACTACAGCAGAAATACTGAACAAAACAAATTCCTGCATAGGTCGCTGTGAATCCCCCCACCAGAAAGGCAGTCTGATGACCTAAATATAAAGTTATTTTCTTGATTGTATATGCACCTTCTTGGTTATTTTACCTTCCTCATCAGTATTTTTTTATGAAAATGTCATTTAAACCAAAGTTCCATTAGTCAAAGTGAATCAGTTTTATTACTTCTTTTATGAACTCTGCCAGGTTTTCTATGAAAAGACTAAATTAAATTAGTTTGACACAGTCAATTCTTGACAAATCCCTACTTGATGATTCCTGACAACGCTATTTTTATCCTCTCTGTATATTTTTATCAAATTTAGATATTTAACTGAATATTCATAGGCTTTTTCTCATTTTCTGCAGTGTTGAAGCTAAAGAAACTTGTTATTAATTAATTACTGAGTCTTTTTTTTCTCACTTTTATTTATAGATCTTATACTTTTCTTAAATCTGTTACAAGTGAAGAGCTGAGCAATCATCACTGGTGGTTAAAACAATATTTTAGTTAGGTCTTTACATGCCGCAGCTTCACCAAGGCATCTTGCAATCTATTTTAAGTAGTAATTTCTTCTTGCCTTATTTTGGTCTATGCTACTATCCTACTGGTCAGTCACAACTCAACTCTTACATTCTAGAGATCAGAACATCATAACTGATTCATTGTCCTTTTCTGTATCACACAATTTTTAATCTACTTCACAGTTAATTAAGGTGCCTGTAGTTTATTTTATCTTCTTCTCTACTTACATTCTTCTATTTATTTTCTTCTACATAAGTTGTAGCTCATCTTTCAAACTCTAAGCTTCTTATGTGCTTGTTTGATATTTTAAATTTATTTTTTTTAATTTATTTAGTATAGCCCTATTTTTATTTTCCTATGACTACATTTTTTATTCAAACTATTAAAAGAGTTTGTGGCATAAAAGCTTCTTACCACAGTTCCTAACTTTGTTTACCACTAAGAAAAATCTACTATATTCTCTTTTGAGTCCTCTTTAGCTATTCTTTTATTTGGATGTAAGCCAAGGAACAAGTTATTGATGTGATGCAAGAGGAATTGCAATTACTGAATAAACACTATGCATTTCCATGACCTTGGTTGTCCTTGATAATACACAAAGCAACAGAATGTTCAGCGAATGAAAGAATAAGAGACTTACCACAAGGGATGATGATAACAATTCAGAAACCATGAAGGAGCTGTCACGTTACAAAATTAAATTTATATTTATTCAGTGGTATGTTTTTAATAATTCTTTATATTCAGAATGATTTCTCCAGTAACCTTTTAAAAGTATTGCGGTGGGAATTTTACATTATTCAGCTATTTTGTATTCCACCCTTAAAACCTCATGTGAAACAGAGGTAGCTCATATATACATTTCTTTTATGTTCTCTGGCATACACTTATGTGTCTATCAGTTTACTGATATTTCTACAAGGCAAAGTGTGTTCTAGCACAAATTATAAAGGCATACAGTGTTGTTTAGTGATAGCTTTATTGGTTTTGGCTTGTGCTTCCAAGTCAGCAAATGGTTGTTGAGATTTACAGTCATGTTTTCTATTGTTCTGAAGAGTATAGATATATTATGATTTAGGTTATTCATCACATCTATGCTTTTTAGTTATTTTTGGGCTTTGAATTCAGGAGAGATTTTTATCATCTCTTTGCAACATGGCATTCAACTCTCAAAGCCAGGGAACCATTTTTAAAATGCCCCGTTTTAGCCTAAAATTCACACTGTCAATTGAATATGTCTCCAGACTACTGACGGTGCTGATCAGAGCACCATTGACTCTGAAAGAGAACTTCAGTGTCTCGCTCATTTCTGAACTCTAGAAGAGTGGCATTTGGATGTACAGATCTGAAGCTGAATAAGTTTCTTCTTTGTTGCTGCCTTAGAAAGTAGCATATTTTTTATGACATGATTATAATACCATTTTCTGGGACTCTAATACCATGAATGAATAAGATAATAGGTTGGCACAGCAGCATTTCCATCTCCTGTATAATTAAATGAACCATAACAGTCTAGTGATGTCTTAATTTCGTTTGGCTTTGAAACCCACAGTACAGAATAGATCCTTCTGTTCAATCTTTTACATGTGCGAGCAATTTCTAGGTGAAGTAGTTGGACTTCTATTTTTCATCTCTTTCTTTCTTACCTTCCGTCATGTCAGAAATATGTTTAAACTTTCTAGGTAATAAAATATTATTTACACAAACTTGGTAGAATGCCCAGATTTTATGAAGGTCCTATATGTTTTCTTGTGCATGTGTATGACAAAGAAATAAAAATTCATAAAAAGTCTTATATTCACTTACATGGACCTTTATATGTTACAAATATGTGGACTCTTTTATGTATCATTGTTTCCCTCCTGATCTGAGAGCAAAAAGATTATTATAAAAACCCAAACAAACCAAACCCGAACCCCTATATTTTTTTTACTTCAGGTTAGAAATTACTTCTAAGTAGTTTTAAATTACACAGAAGTTGTGAATAGGTAGAAAGAAAAATTATTTTGCTAGATGTTTCAACAAGAAGAATACAGAACTTAGTGTAATAAGCCATTTCACCCAGAGAAAGCTATTAAAGCAAATGGAAAAGGTCTTAGACTTGATAGCAATCAAAAGCTTACTTTAAGTAAGTGCTCTTCAACTATAGTAGTTCCAATTGATCTTAAAAACTGGAAAAATAGCAATCTTTTGAAAACTGAGCAAAATATTAAATCCAGAACAAAAACACTTTCCAGAAAAGAAAATAAATTGTAAAATAGAAAAAAGCAGTACCCGTTTCAAATTTGACTTGAGCTGGAAAGAGATTGGAAATAAAGCTGTTTCATCTGATTTAAGCATTAAGATAAAGTATTTGTACATTTTTTTAACTCCAGATTTATTCACAGATGAGTAGCTTAAGTATGCTAATGAAAATCAATGCTGGAACACATCTCTAAGTTCAACTCTGTGGAAAAAGAACAATGTAATTATCACATACAATCAAAAAGACAAAACCCACATTCTTAAAAAATTCTGCGTAAATATACATTATATTTTATATAATATTAAAATCAAACCTCTTATTCATATAATTAACTATATATATTGTATAACTTTGATTTGGTTTTAAATTGATTGCTATAAAAATATATAGCATATATATATTTTTCCTGGAGTATGTAAAAATCACTATTTGTAAGGGAATTGAGGCATTCGTATTCCTCTTAAAACTAGAATTTTTATTTAAAAATATATAAGCATTTAGATGGTTAGTCCAAGCGCCATCTTCCTGTCTCATCCAAATCAGCACGTTTATTCCCTTCAGAAAAATTTGACTCAAAGTATACCAATTAAGATTTAACCAAAAAAAAGTCACACAATTAAATATTTTCAATTAATTAACAAGGGTATTAATTTTAAGGCACACTTTTTTTTTTTTTTTTGGTCACTTTTGACTGTGTTTTTTTTCATTTGTCCCATTCAATGAGAAAAACTGTCTATATTATTATTATTATTGTTATTATTAATATTATTATTATTATTATTATTATTATTATGTGCATAGTTCTCTTAGGTGGTGAACTAATGTGGGTAATATCAAAGCTACTAGGACTCCTTCAGTATGTGAAACATTTTAAGTATAGAACTAAACTCATTTGTTTCTATGGAAACAGTTGTTGGTTTATAAGACATAACAGACTATGTATTTACAGAAACACCAGAAACAAACAAAAAATAGTGTAAATTTGACAGATTCAGAAGGGATACTCTCGTCAGAAAGATGCTGGAGCATCCTTTTATGTCAGAAAGAATGTGCATCACAGTCATGGTTAGATGAGTTGGTAAACAAAGAAGGCTGAAAGAATAATGGAAGATATGGAACAATTCAAGCTTAGAGGTTTGTAGTGATCACTGTAAGGTTAATATTTCACAAAATGGAAGTACCTGTTCAGTTCCCTTTTAAACTACGGAAAGAGAATTCTCATATTAATTCATCAGATGTTACACAGAAAATGGCAGTCCAGTGTCTAATAATTATAATTCTGGCAGCTAGAATAGTATTCAAAAAAGTGAGATTTCTTACCTAATGACGTTCTTTTGCTCATTCATTTGCTTATTTACACCTATCTTTCCCTTTAGAACCATTCCATGTTTTTTTATAGTTTCATGCTTGGAGCACTTGAAAAATGCAGAGCAAGGTTCCAGGTTCTTCTTCTGAGGTGAAACCCCAGAAACAGTTTTCCGGAATATCCCCTCAAAATGTAGGAGTTGTTGTTCTGAACCATCAAACTGAGACAGATTTAGTAATCAGGAGTTATTCTCCTTGAGTAAATAGTTTAAAGATTAAGCTGTTGAGAAAGTGTATACTATCATTCATTCCACTTCAGGTTAAAGAAAATTTCTGTACCTGCAGGGAAATTCCTGCTCAATTGTTTATTTAAAATTCAACGATGTCAGCATGATTGGATGTGCATACTGCATTGAGTCTCTCAGGGAGTATAGATGAGATGGGTAACTTTCTGTTTAAAGCAGTCTGAGATTTACAGTCAAGGTTATTTCCAAGTCTCCTGAGATGGTAGTGCTTTTCAACTTAAGTGGCAGCAAAACCATGTGCAAAGTACATTTCTGCCAGAAAAAAAAATATTTACAGACACGAAATCTCATAGACAGTTTCAATCTTTTTTAATTCCTCATAAGTACTCATTCTAAACACTGTTTTCCCTGCAGATGAAAAAAGACTGTTTATATACATGAAATTGAATTTGTTCCTACGGTCACAGGTATTTTGACAAAACAATTCATGTAGCACACAGAGTAATCAGTTTATCTAACCTAAAATCTATTCAAAAGGAATAGAGTACAGCATTTTTTAGTATTTTATTATTTTCTGGTTTAGTTATCTTCTTGTTGCCATACAGTTATGCTTCTTAATTATATTCAATACTAATTTTATTAGCTAAATGCAAATACTTGGCATACAGTATTTTGAAATTTCTGCCCTAACTCCTGTTGTGTTATAAATAATTTTCTTAAAACCCTTCTCTTCTTCTGAGTGTTTTCTTTTTTTTCTTTAAATCTTGAACTGAACTGAATTATGTATGCGTTCTTCAAAATATGGTATTTCTTTTCTGTTTGTTTGTTTGAAGCTGTATGCTTCCTGTATCTCAGTTTAGTTATCTTGATGTAATAAGTATAAATAAATAACAATGCTGGGACAACCCCCGGAAATATACATTGAGAAAAACAGACTATCAGCTCTTCTTGACCATGTCTCATGAATTTCCAGCTTGCCATGGAAATTGCTGTGGTATTCACTGTAGTTTTCCCTACTGGTTTTATGATACCAAGTTTTATTTTCAGGTCAGATGATGAAATCATTAGGCAGTTATTTCTCATGCAGATCTCTTATACAACTCAAAAATGGCATAATAATTTCACATTTCATAGGAATATTAGAAGATATGATTAATTTAAAATAAATTTTCAAAAATGGGAGCCTAACATTATAATAAAAAACCATTTTGAAATCTAAATACATAGGCTGTCATTAAAGCACATAAACACTTTCCTGGTTAGTATTCATATGAATCTGGATCCAATATCAATGATTCCATTCCCACACTAACATTACAAAAGTGCAGGTAAAGGGAACTTCCTCTTTAACCTGCTAGTTTCTTTCTGCTACTCTTAGCATTTGTGCAGCTGCTTCATGAGCTAGATCTGTAAGTATATGGTTTCTGAGAATTTACTATTTTATTTCCTTTTATTTCATTTTATTTCATTTTATAGTTTAGTTTAGATACGTTTTGGTAATTTGTTATTGCATTAATTTTTGAAACAAATTCCCTAGATCCCAGAAAAAGTAAGGTAAAACAAGGGCGGATTGAAGAGCAGTTGTCAGTTATGCCCTATTAAGGAAAACAGGCAACTTCAGCATAATTCAAGTACATTTATTCTTAGGGAAGAATCTTGGTCTCATTAGCCTTAGAAACCAAGGAGTAATTATTTGTAATTGCTTCACGGATCAATCCCACCTTCATGTTCTAGCAAGTAGAACACAGAGCAATTAAATGAAGCATAAGCCTTACTTCATGCTTGATCTGTGTGATTTTTTTTCTGCAAGAGCAGAATACAACACTGCAAACTACATGAAAAAGGAATTTTCCAGAAACAAATATGTACAATAGTCAGAGACGAGATTAAATAGGAAGAAAAATTTTTCAGAGGAGACTAGAAGCATAGCTTTAACTTTTTAGGTTTTCATAATTACAATCAGTGATTTCAACATCTCTCTTCGCCTTACCATTTTTCTTTTATTTAGATAAGGAAGTGCTACTCAGGCATTCAGAGTTTTAGTCTCTGTGTTTATTTTTCTCCAAATCACTTTTCAAATTGAAGAAAGAGTAGAGAAACCTGGCATTTTCATAAGAAAGTGGATTTGTTTTTGTAATATTGCAGAAATCGAAACTGAAGTACCATGAATTCAAAATTCCTCAGATGAATAGGGCTACAGCAGCCTCAAGCTCATTAGTCATTAGAAACCCTAATTCTGTGTGTACTCTTCGCCTACAAACATTAATTCTCCTGGGCAAATAATTAGGTTGACTCATCCTCAATGTTCACTGTAATTCAGTATGAATAGATTATTTGTCTAATATATCAAATTCCATCAGCCTTCAGGATCTATCATCTTTTAAAGATGGCCTTCCTCATTTCTCTAAATCACTATGCTGCATTCCTTCTTCCTTTTATGTCTTTAGCTCATAACTCACATTCTACAGTCATTCCCAAATATTTCATATTCCCTCTCTCCCCCTATACTTCCTACAGTATGTTCGTATACATTGGGGCCCTTCTCTTTAAAGGAAGAAAATGTTATATATTTTTGATGGAGGAATACTTTGTTTTTGCAGATTGCAACAGTTTTCATCAACTGCAGGTCTCTGGTTCAGACACAGGTACATTCCTATCACTGGCTGCAGACATAGGACACAGGCTAAAACAATTTGAATTCTTTTTAAAGTTGGATAATTGCTGAATGTAGGAAAAATCTTAAAAGCTGTAAGCGAGAGTTTTATTCAGAAACTGTGTCATTTATCACATCTCACAGCAGCTCCACACATATGCTGCAAATATCTATATCTGATCTAATAGCTACATATTTATTTTCCTATCAACGTCTCTGTGTTTTAAATAAATCATATGAATACATTTATAAATAGGTAGAACACATAAAAATGTATAAAAACTATGCACAGTAAGATGTGTTATTTTTTATATAAAGAAAGATCACACAAATTATTTTAGGTTTACAGTCCTAATTCCTTAAATTTCTTTTTCTTCTGTTTTCTGATACTTGATGTTTTCTTTTCTTTTGTTATTAAAATGTCATCCATGTTGAAATTATTTATGAACTTGTTGTTCTCAGATGGTTTTGGTGCCTGACCCTTCAAACTGTTTGTTGTTTGTTTTCTTGTTTGCCTAAAGTCCAGTAGTAGTATATAAGCATATAAATCCTTTATTTTATCCCTTAAAATTTAGAAAATAAAGGTTGAATTTACATCATCCTGACACAAATATAATTGCTTGGCAATAACAATCATAAGTAGTTTCTCTACATGCAAGATGAAAAGAGCATTACAGTTCAGAAACCAACTGCTGAATGATTTAAAGACCTATATTTAAAAATGCTTATATTATTTCCCAGGTAATTTAATATGGCTTCTCTTTAAAATTTATTGCTCAGTCTTTATAACAGTGCTGCTACAGTACTGTTCTACTGCACTGTCATCACAATATTTCTAGGTGTTTTGTGAGCACTTTCTTCACAAGAAAATTGATGTAGAACTTTAAGAACACGAAGAATTTTTCAGATATGAGTCCCACCTTCACAGTGCCAGGCACCTACACAACAATTTGCTTTAAACACAAAGGTATTCCATCACTAACTATTCTTGTATGTATGTCCTCCTCAGACAATAATCTGATATTCCCAAGTACTTGGGCTGTAAGGCAAGGCCGGTGTTGCTTTTTTTTTTGAAAGAAAATTGTAATCCAGCGCTGAGATATGTTTTGGAATAGGGCACTTACAATTAGGTGTCTTTACATGTATTGCATTCATTTACATGAATTTACATGCACACTAAGTTTATAAATTCTTATTGTAGTCACTGTAGATTTAGTAAACACTGTTATTGGATGAGAAAAGTAATTTCATCTAAAAGTTTAAGGCTTGACTCAGTTGCTTCTATATAGGATGAAGTTTGAGATACCCTTTGGCAACTTACCTCACAGTCAGCTGAGGCTTCAGGAGCATGATAATTTTCTAAAGCATATCTACCAGATCAGGAGAGATTTCTCAGATACTCCAGGGCAGCTCAAAATGTCAATACCTATTCAGGAAGTTTAATCCTTCTCTTAATAGCTGTTAGTCTGATCAGTCTGTAAATATTTTCGACTACATAGATCCTCAGCCCAATTTCAGAGTAGGTTGTAGAATTTTCAATCCTCATTTCAGAGAAGTGGTAGTGACAGAGACACACAAAATCATTCTGTGTTTCCTGTGTATTAATAACCTACCTTATTGTATGTAATCTATGTAATAGATTAATTATAGGAATCTCAGCACTCTCAAGCCATTAAGGAGACTCTTATGAGGATCTATATAACATTTGCAAATTCTGTTTCACAGAATGGGGTCTTTAATTTAGGGAATTCATGATAATGTTTTAGATAACTATTAAAGCATTCCTCCTAAATTAACTGGTTTATATTGTTGATGGGATAAAAATAAATCATATTGATTTTGGGGGCCAGGAGGCTTCTGCTTGCTTAGTACCAATCCATGTATATGGAACTTCCTAGTGAGTCCATTAATATAATAAATATATAATTATATTTATTATATATATATATATATGTTTCTCTACACATGCAGAAATCTAGGTGTTACCTTAAGAAGAAATAATTCAAAAAAGCACTCAAGGATCACTGAGGAACTTTGTTTTACTTGAATTTCACTCCGATGCTTCACAAATCTTAAAGCTGCACTTAATCCTTTTTAATGTTGATATTTTCCTAGGAAATTCACAGAATCACAACATCAAAGGACTGGTAAAGTTGGAAGTTTTGAACGACCTCAGGAACCCCACCACTGAAAGCTCAGAGGGAAGAAGGATGTTGCTGAATCCATGGTTGTGGACCACCTTCTGCTTGATCTTTCTCTCTCTCTCCCTCCACTCTTCTATTTTTTTTCTTTCTTTCTACTTCCTATGTATTATTAAATAAAATCTGTATTATTGATTTTGGCATATGGTCTTGTTTGCACCTTAATTCAGGCAGAGACATCTCTCACTAATCAGATCTTAACAGAGACAACAGTGGGACATCTGGTCCAACTGTTCTGCTCAAGCAGGGTCATCGCAGAGCACATGGCACACAATTGCGTCAAGATGGTTCTTGAATCTCTCCAGTGAGCGAGACTCCACAACCTCTCTGGGCAGTCTGATCCAATGTATGGTCACCCACACAGTAAAGCCGTTCTTCCTCTTATTAAGGTGGAACTTCCTGTTTCTGCTCGTTTCCACTTGTCCTATTGCTCAGCACCACCAAGAGCCTGGAAACATCCCATTACACCCTCCTTTAGGATATAATTAGGCATTGATGAGGTCCCTGCTCAGATATCTCTTCTCGAGGTTGAACAGGCCCAGCTCTCCCAGCCTTTCAGTGTAAACAGATGCTCCAGTCCTTTAATCACATTTGTTGCTCCCTGATGGACTCAGTCCAAGAGCTCCAACTCTCTTATATTGAGGAGCCCAGAACTGGACAAAGCACTCCAGACGTGGCCTCACCAGGGGTGAGTAGGGAAAGAATCACTTCCCTCAATCTGCTGGCAATGCTCTTCCTAAAGCACCCCAGGATACCATTGGCCTTCTTGGTCACAAGGGCACTGCTGGCTTATGGACAACTTACTGTCCACTGGGACCCACAGGTCCTTCTCCACAAAGCTGCTTCCCAGCAGGTCAGTTCCCAGCCTGTGCTGGTGCAGAGGATTTTTCCTCCTCAGGTGCAGATCTCTACATTTGCTTTTGCTGAATTTCAGACAGTTCTTCTCTGCCCATCTCTCCAACCTGTCACGGTCCTTCTGAAGGGCTGCATAGATTTCTGGGGTATTGGACACTACTCCCACCTTTGTGTTGTCAATGAACTTGCTGAGGGTACCTCTGTTCCTTCGTCCAAGTCATCGACGCATTATTTAAATAGTACTGGGCCCAGTATTGAAACTTGGGAGACATCATTAGTGGCAGGCCTCCAACTAGACCCTGTGCCACTGATTATGACACTCTGGGATCTGACATTTAGCCAGTTCTCAATCCAGCTCTATGTCTGCTCATCCAGTCCACCTGGCTGAGTTACCTATGAGGATACTGTGAGAGACAGTGTCAAAAACTTTGCTAACGTCGAGGTAGACAACATTCCATTCTCCCCCCATCCATCCATCCCTGTAGCTGTTTTGATCATAGAAGGCACTCAGGTTGGTCAAGCATGATTTAACCTTTATCTGTGCTGTCTACTACCGATCACCTTATTGTCATCCTTGTTGATAAAGACGCCCTCCAGAATAAGGGGCTCCATCACCTTTCCAAGGATTGAAATGAGGCTGACTGGACAGTAGTTCCCTGGGTCCTCCTTTTTGCCCTTTTTGAAGACTGGAGTGACATTTGCTTTCTTCCAGTCCTCAGGTACCTCTCCTGATTATACCAAGACCTTTCAAAGATGATTGTGAGAGGCCCATCTGTGGTTTCTCCCAGGTCTTTTGGCACTCATGGATGAATCCTGTCAGGGCCCATGGACCTGTGGATGTCAAGATTGCCCGGGTTTTATCTAAAATAATTCTCCTTCACTGGGCGAAAGTTTTCCTTCCAACTTCTCTTTGCCCTGGTCACATGGGTCAGAGATCTCTGACAGCTGATCTTGTCAGTCAAGACCAGTGCAAAGAAGGCACTGAGCAATTCTGCCTTCTCTGTGTCCTCTGTTTCCAGGGTCCCCTCTCCATTTATTAATGGGCTCCCACTATTCTTTGTTTTGGTTTTGTTATTGATACATTTGAAGAAGCCGTTCCTGTTGTCCTCGACATCCTTGGTCAGATTTAATTCCAGTTGGGCCTTGACCTTCCTTGTCTTATTTCTACTTTCTATTTCTGACAACTTCTCTACCTTCATTACAAGTGGCATGACCTTTCTTCCACATTCTGTGTATTTCTTACTTACGCTTGAGTAGTGACAGGAGTTCCTTGTTCATCCATATAAGTCTCTTTCCCCTTTGACTAATTTCCTGTTCATCAGGATGAAAGCTCAATCCTAAGGAACTTGTGCAACTAGAAAATATATTGGGATCCACAAATCATACAACTGTTACCTCACATTCATGCAGCTGCCTACAGGCAGCTAACTGCATATGAAGAGACGAATATGTCAAAACTGTAATGCCTAATCATAAAAATGCATGATATTTATTATAGAACTATCTGAAAATAACCATCTAAAAATTTTATTAAATTATAGCTATCCATATATTACATGTTGTGTGTCTAAACACATGCATTGCATATAGCTAGAGAAAATATATATTATATAAAATAATTATATAAACATCCCTAAAAGCTCCACAAAAAGTTTTAACAATTTCTAACTTGCGTGCACCCCCTCCATCTCGTGGTATGTGCACGTGGCATGGCAGCTAGGTCTTGCTGGCAGCAATGTTAGCACATGGACTTTACCTAACCCTATCGGTCAAGGGACTAATCTATTCAGCAGAAAAGAGTATCTTGACCTTAAACAACCAGTCAATCACTGTGAAGCTGCCGGCAAGACAAAGAGCTGCCCAGATGGGCAGATGGTGGCTACGAGTGACAGAGATGGCCAGTTGTTCAGTTCTATGTGACAGAGAAGTGGCCTGTGAGGAACCAGGTATTCCCTGATGCATCTTTACTCTTGTGGTGCCCAGTATGACTCCAGGAGAGTTATTGGGAGTGAGATCTGAGATTCCAGAAACACCCAAGACACACCACAGAGATCCTTGGCCCAGTCCAAGGATGGTGCATCCCACAGTTGAAACCACCTCACTGATGCGCTTGATCTTTCTTCTGAACCCTGACATCTCCTTATGGAACAGGGAAACCCTGTAATTCCTAAAAATTGCATATATTGGTGACTAATGTGTTTTGGTGACAAATCCATTTAGTCCCCACACTACCAATTTCATCTAAAACCACAATGGTTCTATACTCCTTGAGGCAACAGTGCCCTTTATTTTTTGAGGCCTCTCAGAGAATTTGTTTAGTTGCATCAACTTGACAGGTTTCACATCAAGGACAATGACCTAATCCTCCTCTTTAACCATCTGAAAGAGTAGCCAATTCCAGGACCGGGGTTTGCACTGATTGGGTTAATATGGTTTCTTGACTGTCACTGTTCCCTTGATCATTTCTGGTCTTTGTGTTTATCCTGATTAGCCTCAATCAGATGAGCCTGTACAAGAACACAACCCTCACAGGAAAAAAGATTAAAGACACAAGAAATCTTCTTTAATTTTAAATGCTCTAAGTATATTGTTACCTACTGCAATACAGGATTCTATCAGAATCATAGAAGTTTTCTTCGACAGCTTTCAAAAACAGTTCTTGGTAAACAGTGCTGCCTTTCACAAAAGCCATGATTTATGTGTTCGATACAGTGGACAGTTCCTCTTCCCTCCCACATGTGGTTAAATATATTGCTCTCTGCTCTCTTTGCAGAATGGCCCAATTCAAAATGCAAAATGAACTCAGTTCAATCCTCCAGTCGTAAATTTTAATTATAGAACCATAGAATAGAATCATAAAATCATAGAATCATAGATTCATAGAATCATAGATTCTGCTGAGTTGGAAGAGGCCCATGAGGATCATCAAGTCCAACTCCTGGCTCTGCACAGGACAGCCCAAGAGTCACACCATGTGCCTGAGAGAATTGTCCAAATGTTTCTTGAACACAGATAGGCTGGTGATGGGACCACTTTCCTGAGGAGCCTGTTCCAGTGCTTAACTACCCTCTGGGTGAAAAATCTTTTCCTGGTATCCAACCTAACCCTTTCCTGACTCAGTTTCATGTCATTTCCTTGAGTCCTGTCACTGGTCATGAGAGTAAAGAGACCTATATCTGCCTATCTGCTTTCCCTCATGAGGATGTTGACCCCAATGAGGTCTCCCCTCAGTCTCCTCTCTAGACTGAACAAACTGACCGACTTCAGTCACTCCTCATAAAGCTTCCTTCCAGACCCTTCACCATCCTCTTGGCCCTCCTCTGGACACTCTCTAATAGCTTAATTCTTTTTTATATTGTCGTGCCCAAAACTGCGCATCACATTCACATCTGATAGAGTCTCCTACACACCAAGAAGGAATTTCTCTGTATTGAGGTATGGTAGTTCCTAACACTTACTTTCTTTCATAGAATCACAGACTCTTTCTTGTGATCTGTTTGGACTAATTGAGGATGATTGCTGTTACAAGCCTTTCTTGGTATGATTTATTGTCACAAAATGTGTTAATCTTGGTTCACTGTGCTATCTTCCAGAATGAAATGCATTTCATGAAGAGCAACAGTTTCTTGTCTGCTGTGAATTTCAATTAGTGATGGAAGGCATGGCAACCACAAATCATTTTACAGAGGCACATCTTCACAATGTCTTGAGGTGAGGTATTGCTCTCACATGAAGTAAATGCTGCTGTCACTTCACTGTAAATTGGCTCACTATATGGAATATTAGGTTTTGTGACTAAAAGCTAATCCAGTTAAGCACAGAGACCTAGCCAGGACCAGATGAGCAATGATGGACCATGAACCCTAGGAACTGGATCTGATGCTCCTAAAACCATCAAAGGACTATGATTAGACCACTATCCCTGGTGTGAAACTCTCCAAGGGGTCAAGGAAAGAAAGTGTCTCTTTGAAACACCATGCAAACCAAATGGGACTGCCTAAAAGGCTCAAGGATTTATTATGAAATTCAGTGAGGAAATGAATTTTGGTACTATACAAACCTTAAAATGGAATGTCTCAGATAAGGGAAAAGTATATATTAAGGTGAAACAGGGAAGAACAACCATGGAAAAACATGAGGAAAACTGTTAAAAGGAATGGGTTGACTGCAGTAGGGTCTGCTCAAACAGGTCTAAACACGTTTGGCAGAATCCTGTGTTTGATTGACACATTCTGTCCTTCTTAATCTAAATATTTCAGACTTATTTTTTCTGTATGTATGAGCAACCTGATCTGAGTGTATGCGTAGAACAGCTAGTAATCTTCAAGTTAGACTATTCAGGAAGTAGTAAATGAATCACAGCTACCAACATCTGGAAAGAGACACCCCTCCTCCCTCAGCAAAGAGTCCAATTGCCTTGGCAGAAACTGGGGACTAGGGAAAATGGAGAAGACCACAGTCTGGGGTAGACACCAACGTGTCACTACCAGGAAACTCGATTTGGTGAGAGATGGTGACTGCATAAGACATCCATGGTCTTGGTTAGACTTGAAATTTGTTCTAGTATTTGAGAGATCTATCAGAGCAGGTGTGCTTGTGAATCAAGAAAATGAGGCTGATTGATCCTGATCAGCCTAAAAATAACCCAAACATTGTCCACTCCAATACACGCTTGTCATACATGTTTTCATCAGGAATGGGTCTTCAGCTTCAGCACCACCTGCACCTAGGAGTACAGAAACATATGCATCCGTTGCGCTCTGATAGAGTAACCTTCTGTGCCTAAAAGTCCACACAATTCGACTTTATTTTTTACTGCAGTGAACTAGGACAGAAAAATCCTCTGAGTCCTGAATTCCAAATTCAGCTATCCGTAATAAAACTTGTTTCTTGTCTGCTGTGAATTCCATCTTGTGATTCAAGGAACCACACGTGCAGAGAACATTTTAGATGGAGGATCCCCACAGTGCCTCAGGGTAAGGTGCTCACTTAACACGAAGAAAAAGCTTTTGTCACTTCACTATAGACCTGACATCCTACCCTGTCCTGTTGCGTTACCATCTGCCCGGTACAGTCAAGGGTTACAGGTGCCAAAGCTCATTCAAACCAAAGCTGGAAGGACTTGTTAACCTAAATAGAGATTCTGTTAGTTTTGGGTTTTTGTAAAAGAAGATTCTTACTCAATAAAAGACAAAATGTTAAAAGAGAGGCTTCAGAAGAGAACAATGAAAATATATTATGAAAAAAATAGGATTATTGAAATGTATTTTCTTGTTTCTGAATCTCTTTAGTAAACGACTTAATATGTGTAATGTAGGTGAATTATCTCAAGACATTATTTACTAAAAAAATTAGAAATTTTGTGATTAAATATTGAATCAGTTTGATTAATAGAAAATATGTTATCACAGAGGCATTAACACCATTTCTGATTGACCCAGCCTTGGCCAATGCTGGGTCCATCTCAGAGCATTGGCTCTGCCAGACACAGAGGAAGCTTCTGGCAACTTCTCACAGAAACCACTCCTGTAGTCCCCCACTGCTACCTAAACCCGGCCATGCAAGCACAATACAATATCCTTATGTAAGGCCCCAAAAAACTCTGCTGACAAGACTTATAAAATGGCTTACGGTTTTTCACATACTCTGATTTAGGTGCACGGAAAAAATACCAACAAGATATTTTCGGGAAGTCAAAATAACAAAAAGCTTTACTGGCAACTTCAGAAAACCAGAGAACTTTGGCAAAAGTTTAGAGCAGCATTCCATCAACATAAAACATTTCACAAAGCATTGACTTAGTCCATTCCACTTAGAAAACTCCAAACTCGTCCAATTTTAAGTTAATCAAAACTCCAAGGGGAGGGAATTAGAAGGAGAACGAGAGAAAGACAGAAAAAATATAGAAAAGAACAAGTATAGCTACCACTCCTGGCTCCAGAGGTGTTCAGCTGATAGAAACCCCAAGAGAAAGTAGGGTAGAGACATATGCTTGCCTCAATGTTTCGAGACAGCAATCCTTCCAGTTTTTCAGATGACCTCATTTAGAGAACTTCAGTGTGATGTAGTGAATTAAAAAATGTATTTTTAAAGGGCATATGCTTATGTGAATACTCTAATTTTGTTACTTTTTACTTATTTTTATATACTTTAGAATGATCAATGACTTACAATGAATGAGTTATACAATACTGTATCACTTTACATTTCTTAGGAACAGACATGACAGTTATCAAAGCCTAGATGACAGGAAGCAATTTGGTTGTCAGTCTGAATCTTCAGATCAATAAAGATGAACAAGCAAGAGAATTCAATTCTCTGAAAGGAACTCTGATCTGGAGCAGCAGCCATAGAGACTAACTTTTAAAAATTTGTTTATTTGTCTGGATTCCAGATGTATTAGTGGATATATTTTTACACATAAACTCTTATCTTCATTTGTTCATATATTTATGCTAGTTATTCTTCCTAAATATCTGTATTTACTGTGTAAATTATGCATTATATATACTCAATTGAGGGTTTGCTTGTGTGCAATGCAAGTTTGTTCCTTCAATGAAGCAGAATCTCCAGGGAGCTAGAAGTCCATAAAAAAGCAAGGATTCAGTTGAAATAGCTTCACTATAGGAAGTTTCAAATAACTCTGCTTTAAATGAGTTAAAGTTCATAGAATCACAGAGGAGTTTTGGTTGGAAGGAATTTTTAAAGATCATCTAGTTTAACCCTGCCTGCCATGGGCCGGGATACCTTTCCCTGTTCAAAGTCTTTTCAACCTCACTGAACATTTCCAATGATGGGGAATCTGCAGATTCTCTCGACAACCTGTTCCAGTGTCTTGCTCCCCACAGTAGCAAAATTTCTTCCCTATGTCCAACTTAAATGTACTTTCTCTCAGTTTAAAAGAATTGTCCCTTGTCTTGTCACTTCTGACTGTGGTAAAGTCTCTCTCTGTCCTTCTTATAAGCCCCCTCCAAGTATCGAAAAGACACAATAAAGTGTCCCAGGAGCCTTATCTTCTCCAGGATGAACAACCCCAGCTCAGCCTCTGTATGAGAGGTGCTCCAACTTCCAATGCTCTGATCTTTTTCAAGGTCCTCCTCTGGACCTCTAACAAGACTTATTCTAGCAGGTATTCAAAAACTTGTACTTATTCTACATATTGGTTATAAGTTGATACATGTGTCATATTATATTTCAGATTTGATGAGGTACAATATCATAATGCATGACTGCATACTGAGACAACACCACAGTCTGAAATCAGGAGTCAATTGCTATGTGTTCCCAAATGCAGGAAATACTAAAGAATTAGGTGGTAAAATGTGTGCCTTGACACCATCATCTGCCTATGTGATTTTTTCTTTTTATTGTAGGAATTTGCACAACATGTTTTAATTCAAAATTCAGGCTCCGTTTCAACAAGTTTCAGGTGTAAAACGAGTGTTTCACACAGCTCTGCTCCTTAGCTCTGGCATAAGAGACTGAGAAGCAGAGTGTTATTTACAGTGAAAAGAAACTCTGAAATAAATTATTTTTATGAAAGCTATTTCTGTAGAGAAATATCCTAGTAAAATGGACCCCTCTTTTCACATAAGCCTGACTCTTATAATATTCTAGGACTTGCAGATTGAATTTTTTTATTATTATTATTTATTAATCTACAGTGAATATAGAGACATATATGAGTCAGCAGTGCCCTGGCAGCCAGGAGTACCAACCATGTCCTGGGGTGCATCAGGCACAGCACCGCCAGCCGGACAAGGGAGGGGATTGTCCCGCTCTGCTCTGAGCTGGGGCAGCCTCAGCTGGAGCACTGTGTTCAGTTTTGGGCACCACAATATGAGAAAGATATTAAACTATTAGGGAGTATTCAAAGGAGGGCAACAAAGATGGTGAAGAGCCTTGAAAGGAAACCACAGGAGGAGCAACTGGGGTCACTGCGTCTGTTCAGCCTGGAGAAGACTGAGGGGAGACCTCATTGCAGTCTCCAACTTCCTCCTGAGGGTAAGAGGAGGGGCAGACACTGATCTCTCCACTCTCCTGACGAGTGACAGGATCCAAGCGAACGGCCTGAAGCTGTGTCAGGGGATGTTTAGGTTGAATATTAGAAAAAGATTCTTCACTCAGAGGGTGGTCGGGCACTGGAGCAGGCTCCCCAGGGCAGTGGTCACAGCACCAGCCTGACAGAGTTCAAGAAGCATTTGGACAGTGCTCTCAGGCACATGGTGTGACTCTTGGGGATGGTGCTGTGCAGGACCAGGAGTTGGTCTCGATGATCTCTGGGGGTCCCTTCCAACATATTTCCAGTATATTTCGTGATTCAGTTATTCTGTGATACTAAAAAAGAAGAGCATTATGGAAGGGACACTAAGAGACAACAAGAAAAACTGTATCACTGAGTGAATCACAAAGTGCTTGAGATATATTTTGCTGAAGGTGGTGACATTTATATTTTACCACAACTTTTGCTATCACCTTCCTGTTTGGTGGTAATTGAAAAGAGGCTGTCCTTTTCCCTAAAAGATCTGTATACGAAAAGCTGTATATGGAAAAGTACAATTATGCCTGAGTCACAAAATTAAGTAAATCATCTTAGGACTCTTCAGATTCAACTACAGCTCAATAGCTAATTCTTTTCTGAAGGATGAGAGTGTTTCGAGATAAGGGAAAAGGTTTTGGTCATGACAAAATAACGTATGTTACTCTGCTAAAAGAAAAACAAAGAGCAAAGTACTTTTTTGACAACTCTTGGAGACTTTTGACTTCCTAACCAACTCATGCTTCAAATAAATTAAATTAAGACATCTGCAATTTCATAGTACACATTTATATTTTTTTCAGGAAAAGCAAATGAACATTATTTTATTCAAAAGGTGTTTGCTAGTTGACATTGTCTTTTCCTTGCAAGTAGTATACACTTTTACTACCCTCCATACACATCCAATAGCAGAGTAGCAGAGCAGGTCTCTCTCAGGGAGACAGGCCAAACCTGGATGGCTTGAGCTGGTTGGAAGCAGCTGGTTGCAACTATTATGATCACATGACTGCCATTAGCTCAGGGATTGCAATCAGCTGGCCAGGGATGATGGCCTGAAAGACCCCAGAGGTGGGGAGGAAAGCTTTTTGTGTCAAGGGGATAGGGAGAGGAGTAACTCCAGAGCCTCAGGAGGAGCCCTGGGAAGAGGTGGCCGCACTTGCCACTGGCACCATGCTTTTCCTTCTGAAAACTGGAAAACATCAAGTTGTTGTATTCTTCCCTTCCAATAGGTAAATTCACCTGGGAAATCTAAAATTGTCAAGCTGTGGTCCTGAAGAACATGGGCAGGGCAACCACACTACCAGAGTAAAAGAGACAGGTGGTAGGAAGATGTCATGGTGGAACTATTTTAAATGTGTTATGAATGAGAATTTTCTGCATCGATTTTTATATGGGCAACTGGCATTGTAACTGGACTACTAATAGCAGTTGATTGTAGTTTTGATTAGACTGTGAAAACATTAATTATATTAGCCATAAACCCTGGTTCCATAAAAGTCATGCATTTCTTTTTGCCCATAACAAGATTTTGAATAAAAGACCTTATACCCCTTTAGTGGCTGACAATGCCCTTGGTATTCAAGGCCAAGGACCTGTCAGAGCTTTAAAGTAATGATGATATTGTTCAGGCCTTGGACTAGAGGAAGGGCAAGTAGTGGGTCAAGAGTGGCCTCCCACCTCTCAGCTGTGGTCTAACTGCATCCACAGTCACAAGGAGTAGGAATGGTGTGAGTATGTGGATAAGCAGCATAGCCCCAAGGATGAGAACAAGTGACTGATCTATCCAGAGATGCTGCAGAGGCAAAGCCTGAACCACAGAGTGCATGGAAGAAAAATAGAGAGAGACTATACTAAAGAAAAGTGGAGACTACCAGTGTGGATTATGCAGAAAACTTGTGGCTTCTAGAGACAGAGGAAAGGTTTCTTTTCTGTCTCCAGAACTGCAGTTGGCAAAGAGACAGCAACAGGTGACACAAGATTAGTCAAAGCCATCATCAGACCCACCTGAGCCTCAGTCAAGTATGGCACACTAAGAGGGAGAGGCAGATGACTCCCAGTCACAGGACAGTTTTACTCATTTGCTGACCTGACTTGGTCCGCTCTCTTCTGAATTCAGATATTCTATGAATTTCAGTACTTACAGAAAAGGTATTAAAAATGCCTGCTCTAAATATTTTTGAAGGAAGTATTTTGAATTTTTATCATCCTAATACTTGACCTCAAACTTTAAAGAACAAAAAAATGAAAAGAACAATACACATAGAGCTTGTGGAGTGTGTATCATGTTTTCATGACAGATAGAAATTTTTTGAGGTGTCATAGAAACAAGAAGAAGAAAGAATGGCCGTGGATGTGCCATTACTATCCAACAGCCATTTTCCTTGTTGAGGATTACTAGTTGAATTGATAGAGCTGCCAGAGATGTTAGGCTGTAAAATTGCTCATCTGTTATTCAATGGCTTGCAAGAAAGACAATGAAAAGGTTCCTGGCCTTGTTAATCAGCTCTGATTTGTGGGCAATGTTTTCTTCAGAGAGAGGTGGTTTTTCAAGCCACATTCTCTTTTTGTTGTTGTCTTTATTTTTCCTTTTCTCAGTATAAACGCATCTAACAATGGAACAGCATATGGACTCCTGCCAGTTTTTAGCTATGTACATACTCTGACTCTGAAAGAGCCATTTGTTTTTCCTGCAGCATCGTTCTGCATGTTGCAGTTCCAGAATCTTCAAACCAAATTCAGATGGAAGTCTTTAACATATTTCCTACTGTGTGTACATGTTTTTTGAAAAGTGATTAAATTGACTATTTAATTGTTGAGTCTCTAAAAGCATTGATTCCGATGGAAACTCAACAATGAGCCTTTTTGGAGAGGTCTGGAACTCAGTCCCAGCTTCCATCTGGAGAATGGAAATCTTGATCTGGGATTAAATCCACGTGCATTTGTCAAGTGTTTGGATGTCATGGTGGTAAAAACCATTAAAAGACTAAAACAAAAAAACTAACAATGGCAAGTAATGCTGAAAGGATTTGCAGGAAAATATAAATCCTGTTGACTCAGAAAAGAGAATCGAAAAAAATGCCCAAATAACATTTGTTAAAGGTAAGCATCTTTATGAAAGTTTGTAGAGTAGAAAGCTGTTCAATAAAAAAAACACTCATGACATTTTATAGTCTGTATTATGTAGAATTGGCTTGCAAAAATGGTAATATGAACATTAAATACAACCAGAAAGCTACTTAAATATACAGTTTCCAGGGAAAAAAGAAAGATTGCTAAACCAAGAAAAGAACGGAAAGAAAGAGCAAGAAAGTCCATACAAAGTTATCTTTGTGTGCTTTCATATATTTATCCCATAATTACTTTGGAAAGAAAATCTCACAAGCCAATCACACTCTTTTGCTTGTCTCTTTTTTATATCCCCCCCTCCCCCCACCCTTTTTTTTCTTTTTGTTTGTCTTTTTTATATACCTCCTTTAAGCACTGGAAAGATGCAAAAAATCCTTCCAGGAATCTTCACTTCTCCATGCTGGACAGGCGCATGTCTCCATAGGACATGTCTTGGTAGCACAGGCGCTCCAGCCCTCTGATCCTCTTTGTGGCCCTTCTCTGGACTCACTCTAATAGGTCCATGCTCCTTTTGGGCTGAGGACTCCAGAGCTGGAGATGAAGCACTCCAGGTGGTGTCTCATGAGGGTAGAGGAGGAAAATCCCATCCCTCTGGCCACACTGCTTTTGATGCCGCCCAGAATGTGATTGGCCTTCTGGGCTGTGAGTGCACATTGTTGGCTCAAGTCCAGTTCTTCATCCACAAGAACCCTTAAGTCCTTCTCTGCAGGACTGCTCTCAATGAGTTCTTCTCCCAGTCTGTACTCATGTCTGGTATTGTCCAGACCACATAAGTTAAGCTCTCTCTTCAGCTATCCTTCCCTCTACCTGAGATACCTATGTCATATAAGTTTCTCTGAGATCTAAGGTTGGAAAAATGTTCACAGCATTTTTTAGTGAAATATTTCACTGAATGAGGGTTTTATATGTTTGAAGCTTTCTGGATCAAGACCTAAAAACAAGAGAATACCTAAAGGTCTTTTCATTTGTCCTTCTGTGAAGTTTTCAGCGTGAGTCCTGTCACAATATTGAGTCACAGAGAACCAGTGCCTGCTTCATGGATTAAAAGGCAGTTCTACTAGATTGCCACATTTTCTAGAGACTAGGCACTAGAGTGGAATGTAGCACCAAGTCACTGTTTATATACTGTATATGTGTTTATATATGAAATGAAAGAGACAGCCATTAAAAAAAAAAAGCACAAAACACAATCAAACAAGAAACACCAACAAAACAACCCCTCGACTTTTGAAATTAATTTCAAACTGTTGAACATACTACTAAAATGCTGATATAAACAACAACAAGTCAATAACCTCTAGCCCTGAGAATATGACTTTATTCCATCAGGCCCTGTAACACTGCACAACTAATGGAAATGCAGTTAGTCAGCTCAGAGTTCACTTCAATAAATGGTAGGTCACCCAGAATTTGTTCTCTACTGGTTCTTGCTTTCTATTAAAATAATGCAACTTCTCTAACTCAGTAGCTGGCTAATGGGGGTCTCAACTTTTAGAATGTAACCTTGACAAAATATATCATCCTGCAAGTAAATTTTCTTTTATCTGATATAATCAAACATGAAAGACAATGGATGCAACTTTTTTTGTCCTGTCTTCTAGTTTTAAAGCAGGATTTTCCCTATTGTCTGTGAAGGTGAAAGCAATTTTATGTGCAGGTTTATTTCAATGATGTATGAGACACTGTGCAAAAATGCTATGCAATCCTGTGTATGAGAAATGCACTGCAACATTTTAAGTAATGCAATGCAGGGCTTAGAGTTTCTGTTTCTCCTTAGAAAAGAAGGGTTTTTATAGTTAAAAATTTCTCAAGTATTTAATCTAGCAGTCTCTCAAAAAGACATGTGAAGATTTTTTATTCTTAGAAAATAAGAATAGTAAATAATATTATTTATATTGTCGGAATAAAATTTAAAATACTTTATATCTTTAATCTGCCATCCTTATGGTTATTGAATAGAAAGTTTTTCTCAAAGGGATGCAATTTGCCTCAACCCTTCCACAGTCTGTTAAACTGGTTAACTAGTTTGGATATGTTTCATCTAACTTCTAGTACTATAATGGAATATTTGAGATAAGAGTGTGGTTGTCATAATCTCACTATTGGGTAAATGGAAAGAATTAATTTTTACTTATCTGAATTATCCTCTACAACATACCACTTCCCAGCATAAAATATAGTCACAATGTAATACCTCATTTATGAGCCTAAAAATTAGGTGGACTAAATCCAGATCAAAATAGTTTACTGCCTTCTGTAATTATTGTAGCAAAATGTTACTGTAATGTTTATTAGAAATAAAAGAAAAGTGAAAAAAAAGAGGAAAATAGGAGCATCTCAACAAACACTTAGCAAATAAATTTCACTGGTGATCTGACAGGGAAATTAAACATAAAATAGGGTGTTTGACAATAGCAACATATGTTCAGTATTTTACCTACAAAAAAGGCATAACTAGCTGCTTTAATTTTACACATTAAATCCCAATAGTAAAATTATAAGAGGAAAAAGAGAAATAGAAATTGAATATCAGTTATTCTTGTAGTTTTAGTTCTCTAGAGACAGACATTGTGTTGATTTTCCATGAAGGGGTGATTTACTAGATTATACTTTTCATAAGTTTTAGCAAATATAAGGTAACAACTTTTTATATGTTGGTAGGAATGAATAAAGAAAAATAGTAATATTCTTTCATTCAAAAAACGCCATTGAAAAATGGTACATGGGTGCTTTAGGTACATATCTGAAGTGATCAAAAATTAATAAAGAATGGAACATATTACATGGACGTGTTTTTATGTGTTTTCACTTGAAAGAATTTAAGAATAATCAGACTGTTATTGCAATAAAAATGTTGTAAATATCCACGTTGTTGTGATAGGAATGTTGAGAAGTGGTAACAGGAACACAGCATATGACTCTTTCTCTTCCTTTTCCAGTAGATTAATTCCCTGCAAAAATGTTTTGCAGCAGTATCTGGTTTTTTTTCCCAAGACCAGAGGTCTGTGACAGAACTAGATATTATACAGCTAATTCTTTATTTCAGAACCTATCTTACATAAAATCCTGATTTGTTAATATTATTTATATACTTGAGTAGTTTCTTTTTCATTCACATTGTATCAACTTTTGCTTCATAAATTTGAAATCACATATGTGTTTCAAGTAAATAATCAGTGGCCACTATTTGTTATTGCCTTCATAATAAGTATTTTAGGAAATTGTCTAATAGCCTGGTATTTTAAGAATTATTTGGATTTTAAAAATTACTGCAGTATGAGATCATAACATATCTAAAAATGCTCCCTCTGAGTGTTTACAGCATGTCAAACTTATACTGAGTTCCGTAATGGAATGAGGTCACCGAAGACGGAAGATGAAGAAATGGCCATGGCTACTATTTGTTCATGAAAATAATGTTAGTACATGCCATAAATTCAGCTTCTTCTTTGAATTATGGCAAAATAATATGAATCAGAAATATGAAGACTATAAAGAGAAAAAAAATCCCAATTTTTTGAAACGAATGAGACTAGACTAATTAATGATATCAGGCTAACTCCTTAAGGCAATGGCTTGGATGAGTTCAGATAGAAAGTGAGCTTGCATAAGTTAATTCTACTTGTGTAAGTTAATTATAAGTGATGTTTCCCTGCTAGAAATATTGGGGTGCTTAGTTGTTTGGGTTTTTTTAATTGGGTGATACCTGCCACATAAGGAGAACCACATTGCTCAATAAAGATAGGTTGATCAATAAAAGGTTTATCTTTCCTTATATTCTGCTTCTGCAAGAGCTTTGCACATAAGATTGCCCTTAGAAGAATATTTCAACATGGCTGTTCAAATCATATGCGGTTAAAATCCCTTTAATGTTATGATAATTAATTGTAAGGATGATAAAGGGAGCTACCCATTAAATATCTTGAATTTGAAACAGAAAATTCTCAGGAATACAGTGAATTACATCTATTTTATCTCATTCTGTACAATTTTGGCACATATCATGTTAGAAGTTTTCCCTAGTTGCCTGTTAGCCGTCATTACATATAGAACAGATTTAATAAAATTCAGCACTTTAAAATAATTCAAAATACGGGCTAGAGAAAAGTCTGGAGAAAAAGAGGTAAAATAAAATTGAACCAGAAATAACTTTTGTGTCATCTGGTACATCTAATTTAGGTATCTTATTGAGACTCTTATTCAAAAAAGATGTGCTCCTGGGCCCAGAGCTCCATTCCATCATTTGAAATTATACTTCTTGCACTTATTTATATATCAGTCTCTTGATTTGAGAAAATATAAATTATCCTTAGTGTAAAGCCATAACAAAAAGTTATTCTTAGTACCCTCACGTTGTACAAATCTGATGGTTAGGGTAGCAAAAGAAGAGTTAAAATAGGTAAATCCCAGTCCTTTCTCAGCTGAAATTGATTGAACTTGTGCCTCCCATAGCTGAGAAAAGTTGTCTAAGTACTAGATGAGGTAGTTGAGGCCACCCGAGGATCCCAATAACTGTGTTCTCCATTCCTTATTCTGTCTCAAAACTAATGTGGTTTCAAGAAAATTATGACTCGATGAAAGAATTCAAGAAAAAGCTGAAAAGGTTTTACTTTGGGGAGCAATTATCTGAGAAGTTTCTTCTGTTCTGATTTCAAGACCACAGTTTTTTAATCTGACAGGGGTTTTATGATTTTTCAATTTGGAATGGAATGCAGCTTGTTAACATCAAGCTTATAATAGCTTTTTAAAGGGAATGGTGGTATGGCAGGAAAAATTAAGACTGGGGAAATACTAGCTGACAGTTCTAATGGAAATGTCACTGACCTCTCAAAAAATATTGAGAAATTAAAATTTAAATCTTTTTGTTAAATTCCATCATGGGCAAAAGGGAACATAGTGTATATAAGTGGAGCTAAAGTTTATTGTTGAACCAAATAATGCTTTGACACTTTAATTACCTGTATGCATTATTTGTATTTATTAGCCAACTTATCTATTTGCAAAGAGAATCTTCACTAGAAAGACTTTAAATAAATTAAAATAAAAATAAATTTTTAAAAAGCCAAAACTCAAGAGTGAGTATTTATTCTCTTCCTTTGACATTGTGCTTTTCCTTCAAATGTCTTTATTCAAAAAACTGTTCCAACAGATCTAAGGTGAAGTAGGAGGCAATCACTGAAATCATGGGTGTGACCCCCCTCCATCATCCGTCCCAGAGCCCTGCTCAAGGCTTTGGGATGGCATTTCTTCTTCCCTGGTCTGTTGCTGGCTCATTTGGAACTTCTGTGGGGAGGTGTAGGTGTCCCCTACCCTGTGACACAAAGTGCTGTTATTCCTCCACCCTATGTCTGTCAAGTCATTGGCCTCAGCCAGTCAGAGGCAGTCCCCAAGCCAGCTCCCATTGGGAAGCAACATGAGAACAGGAGACGGAAAATCTGCTCCAATCACCTCTGACTGGCTTTAACCATCTCCATCCAGATCTAGACAGACGATACCACCCCTGACCCGGAGGAAGCCCTGCCCTGTGCTGTCCCTACTGGGGCTGCTGCAGGCAGCAGCCTGCTCAGTGGCAGGACAAAGGTGTAAGTTGAAAGAGGAGAGGTTCTGACTGGAAATAAGAGTCATGAAGGCAATCAAGGTGCTAATATGATCTGATTAGTGAGAGAGGTCTCTGTCCAAATTCAGGTGCAAATGAGACCATATGCTGAAGTCAATAATACGGTTCTTATTTAATAGTAAAAGTAAGATAGAGAGATAGAAAGACATAGAAAAGTGGGGGAGAGGGGGGAGAGAGACAGTGAGATCAAGGACAAGATCGTCACCAGCCAGGGATCCAGCAGCATCCCGTTGGTCCTTCTTCACCCTGGGCTTTTTGGTGGTGAGGGTCCCTCAGTAGACCTTCTGGTGGTACCACCTTTACACAGTCCAAGTTCCAGATATCCACAGGGCACAGATGCCATTCAAATAACTTAAGGTGACATGTGTGTGAGCAGTTGCTTCCTTTCCCACTATTAGCCATAGAGGGATTTTTTTTCTGGATGCATTAACCAGGATGTGCTAACCGGATCTTACCTCCATTATGCCTGGAATTAGAGCCTTCCTGATGCAAATTCCTCCCTTCCGTGCTTATCTCAAGTCTCTTCTGTGGTGGTTTATTTTATCTTTAGCAGTGTACTGAGATGGGCAACTGTGCTCTGTAAGTCCTTACAGGCGCTCACAGAGGTAGGCTTCATCCTTTGGAGTTTAAAAGACTCAACTGGACAAATACCCAGGCATCCTCAGAGCTTACCCTGCTCTGAGCAGGAGGTTGGACTGGAGACCTCTCAAGATCCTATCCTACCTGATTTTTTTTGTGACAACACGACTTTAATTGCCTTTCTTTCAAATACGGTGGTTTTTAATTTACTCTTTCAGGGGAGAAAATCCCCAAATTATAAACAAGCAGACATAAAGATAGCTATACCAAAGGATTTTTAGACATCTAGCTGGAAATGCCTTCTGCTTTCCACTCACAGGAAAAGAATCGTTTTTATTCCTATAATAACAACCTGGAATTCAACCCTATGGGAATCTTTAGGCTTACTTTAGCACAAGTTTTTGATTATTTACTGGCTTCCTTTGCATGAGCTTACCATGATGGTTTAATATTTATAGAAAACTGAAGTTCATGTTAATAATAATAGTGTTTTGCATTTTTGAAGCACTTCTTGCTTTCATATAATAGATACTATGAAAATGAATTGCAAATATGTTTGTTATAATTAAAATTTTAAACTACATCTGGTCAGATTTACTATAACTAACAGTCAGGAATCATTCAAGTGGAAATAGTGGTCTTAAGTGCAACCCTACAAGACATCGTACAATTCTCAGTCATTCAGACAACGAAAGGGAGGCTTGTTTGGATTTGTTTGGGGTTTTTTTCTGCATTCATGCTCAGTTTTTTCCCTACTTCTCCTTGCTTCAGGAGAATAATAATTAGTTCCTAATTTAGACCAGCAGCAAACTTGAAGTCCCAATAACCTTCACTGCTTTCTAGTCCCCACTAGAGGACTAGTTCCTTAGTCCTCATGAGTATGTATTATTCAGGAAGGCACCCCCAGCATAGCTTATGGTTTTAGTATGGGACAGGATGCCACTCTAGGGAAACAACTAGTAAAAGAAGTAGTAACAAGTAGAACAAGAGGCAGTCAGTTTTAAATAGCAGTAAAAATATGAACAGTGAGAAATAAAAATGAAACCGAGTATATTGCATTTCAGTTCAAAGCACAAGGAAATATTTATCTTTATGTTGGATTTTTTTTTTTTTTAATATATATTTATCTTGGTGTTTGTTTTCAGTCTCATTGAAACATTGCAAAAAGCTGCTCAAAACAAGTGAGATGAGAAATATGGGGGAAAACCCCCAGTAAATAGGCAATTTTTGAAGAAAATTGTTTTGTTAAGGAATACATTGTTTTCTGTCCTTGAAACTAAAAAGCTTATTTTACTCTTTTTGTAGCTCTAAGAAAAACATTACAATATGGCATAGAAATATTAAAGTGTAAAATCTGAAGAGCTGTACTCTAAATGAAAACCTCTGTCCTTAATTATCATCATAGTGATGTAGCTTTTGACTGGTAGGCTTAAAAGATTGATAGTATTTTCTTTGGGAATATGGCTTTTGTTGAAAATTAGAGCTATGTCTTCCTCAGCTTTAGAGGAAAGAGTAGCGCTAAAGAAATTCTGCAGTTAATTCTCAAATGTGGAATTTCCATGATCTGAAACATCTTTAGAGACTGATCATTAGAAAATTATCTAATAACCATTTTATTTTCATAGGCTCTCGAGGAAATGAGAATCTAAAGATTATAGATGTTACTTACCTCTGTGGTAAAACAAAGTATGCTGTTACCAGTGTTCATGCTCTTCACTGATTAAGACATCTGGGAGAAAAAATCTTGATTACCAGGTCAGGTAATATGGATTTGTAACTTCTTTTAATAAACAGAAGCCCAGGAGATAAATGTGAGGAAAAATGATCTTTTTTTCCCCTTTTTCTTTTCCATAAATTGCTTTGTTCAAATGAAAAGAAATAAAAATAGGCCAAATAGGATACTGCTCAAAAAATGAAAGAAAAGATAGATATGAAAAAGGGAAGATAAACCATGTCTGTACTAAATGATTTCATACTGGATTATAACTGATGTCACTAACTCAAGACCTCAGCTATTGCAAGAAACTGTGATACGGTATCTAGCAACAACTGTCTAACAGTCTAGACAAAACCTAAATAAATGTAAGGAAGACAGAAAGAATTAGGTTTCTGAGGTTTAAAGAAGATCAAGCTTGTCACAGGACATGACAAGTGTTCTGTGGAAGGCTGCTACAAAAAAAAATCAATAGTAGTGTTTTCCTTATCAAGAGGAATGAGACATCAATTAATGCCATCAAGACTTCTTTCCCTAGACATTAGCAAAAAGAAAAAAAATGAACACTAAACAGTGCAATAGACTTCAATGGGAAACTGTACAGTTTTAATAACTTTGTTTGCTTTTTTTTAAAATAAGTTAAAATCTCTCATGTGTGTTGCTGTTCCACGGTACCATGGTACCTGGGCATGGTCTGGGTGAATTTTCATTGTCAGTTCCAGCCTTATTTTTTATGATTCGGTTTACAAGCTGGTAAAGTTCTACTTTTAAAGTAATTACATTTTTTATCTTATTCTTGTTCAGAAGATGATTAGATATCTCATTTTCAGCACAAATATTTTCTGGTGTGTCTGTTATCAGTGCCACTTTAAACTTTAGTAAGCTGTGATCCCTTAAAGTCTTCTTGGAAGTCAGAATACCCATTCTTGTGACTGTTCTAATAACATTCTTATTTACTCACTGCTGTTTGAATGAGCTGTTTTGAGCGCAGGTTAATGGAAGACATGTTCTCCCCAACGCTTTATGCAATCACAATGATACTTTCCAGTTCCTGTCACAGAACTTGAATCTGATGGACACTAACAACGTGCTTATCTGAGTCACTGTCTTACTACAATGGGATTCATGCTCATTGTGGGCTCCATTCAGAGAGCACACTGGCATTTCTTAGATGGATGCAGGCACCTTTCTTGTGTCTAAGTCAAAGAAAGCAATAAAAACTTTGTAAGCCAGAATTTAGTTCCTTCTCATCACATGGTACAATCAAGTCATTCTTTACCTCTTTTAGTTCCTCCTGATGAACACTCAACAGGTAAAAGAAGTTTTGCTCATCCCTGATGCAGTCTACATTTTCTCTAACTATCTAAAAGTTAGACAATTTGTCTTGTTCCTTCTTTAGTCAATAAAATAAGTGTCGTGAAACTAACTCAAAAATATATGTTTAGTGGTTGTCATAAACTTGTCCCTACAACGAATACGGAGGAAATCCAAACAAGTTATTTATACAACTTTCAACAGTTTTTGATACCTACATACAAATTGTTGGAGAAATCTGCAGTACCTCCTCCTCGTAATGTATTTTTGAGTAAAAATAACTGATATGATAGAAACTAAATTCAGATAGCATGTGTGAATGGAATACCCAAAACTGCCTATTCTGGACAGATTGTTCACCAAAAACTGGCAAAACTAGGAAAAAGATAGCATCAATTTTAAACAGATATTAGCAGAATTAAACACCAATGAGGGAATTATCTGGAGACATTTTAAATAAGGATGTCATCATACTGTGAAGAAGTTTTGACAGATCAGCTGCAGCTACCCAAGAGATTCTGTCCCCACCAGCAGTGCCCTGGGGCACCCTGAACCTTGCCCAGGTTGAACAGCACAGCTGCTACACAGCAACAGGCTGGCAGTGTAGAGACAGTCTGCAGGGCCCCCAGTCTGGGGAGAGGGCACATCTCCTGGGGCACTTCCTCACTGGTGGGTGCAATAACAGCATGTCAGGAGCAGGAGGGGAGCACAAAAATCTGAGGCAGCACGTCTCCTGCAGGAAGGGTGTGCACCTAAGGGAGACCCTAAGGCTGTGGAGGAGGATGAGCTTGTAGCTGTATATGCATGTGTGTGAGGTCCTGAGTGTTTTGGGCATTAGTTATGGAGTAGAAGTGTCAGGACCCTGAGGGTCACTAACAGGTCTTGTCCATCCTGCCCAGCCTTTCCTAAGATCTCCTAAACTCTGCTACTTTCCTGTCCCTGATGGCCCTTTCAGCATGCCCTGCTCCTCAGTCTGGGTGCTGGGAGAGGTCCTGCTGTCCCACCTGGGGACACCCACGTGGCTCCCAGCATGCTTTCCCTTACAGAGCATCTCCATTCCAGGTAGATGGAATTTTAGATAGTTACTAACATTTTTTAACTGTCTAGTATGTGGTTTAGCTGTTTTATTGGTTACATCTACCCTGAATGCGTAGTTCATGGATTGCTGTTATGTCACTAATCAATAAACCATTATGATTCTAATTTGATATAAACTACAAGGGAAGAGTAGTTTTTCCCTGAAACGGTAGAGGAAATAAAATTCAAATTAAGCGCATGGGTTTGTATTCTGCACTATTGAATTTAATCTTCTCATAATTATTCTGATATTATTATTATTCAAGGTCATCTGACTAATTTTTTGGGAGAGAAAAGGAGAAAGTCCATGTATGCAGTAATAATATTTGACAAGTTTTGCCACTATTAAATTTCATTAGCAATCATCTTACCATCAAAAAAATGCAAAAAACCCAAAACAAAACAAAATAAAACACAATAAAAGCCTTTTACATAAGAGTAATCACATAAGAGTAATAGCCAGTACTTCGCAGGTACCTCTCTTGTAATCTCCACTTCAAACTTATCCCAGGGTAAACACAATCTCTCGTCTTCAACCAGATGTCTCTTTAGTTATTTTATTAGCTGTATATTACCCCAGCAAATCCTGAGGTAGAAATAGACAAATTATATAATATTCCCTTTTTAAAGACAGATATCCATCACAGAAAGGCACTGTGTTCATCTATGATAATATCTACTAAGGGATAATCTTTTCCTCTTACCCCATTTTACTTGCAGCCCTTCTGGATGAAAAAGCAGACCAAAATGTCCCTCCTTTTTGTGTCAATATACGATAATTTTTTTATTCTGTACATTTTGATCACAAACCATAAGGTCATGTACTGATTTTTTTAGATATTTTTTAATTTCATAAAATAAAATAAAGAAAAAATCAAATTTGCTGTGTACACTGCACCCCTGAGAAAAGAGAAGTGACGTGAAGTGACGTGAAGTGAGAGGAGAGGAGAGGAGAGGAGAGGAGAGGAGAGGAGAGGATGAGACTCGTATTTGGAGTATTTGGATGGGATTAGGATATGGGNCCTGGAGATTCAGGGAAATGGTCATCTGGATGTGACTGGATTATGGGGGAGAAAGGAATGTCTTCCTAGTGGGAGAAGGAGAGGAGAGGAGAGGAGTGGAGAGGAGAGGAGAGGAGAGGAGACATTTTGAAAGTACCTTTCCCTGTTACTGAGTATTAAAGAAACCTGTGAATTTTCTCTAGAGTCATCTAGGGCATACATAGATTAGAGAACTATCTACAATACTGGGCTCCTATCATCCACACTACTGAAGAGGTAACTCTTCTGTTTCTGTTGTCTGTTTTTTCTTTTTCAATTTTGTCTCTGTTTTTGATTTTTTCAATTATTTTTTTCCAAACTAATCAGAAAAGTAAACCACTTAGTACAGCTCTGCTTCAGGATGAGATATCCTCTTTATTAAGCAGTATCGAGCCTAACAGTATGACTTATCCAAACTGGAGGATAACATCAAGCAGAGCAAAAGTCGATTAGAGGAATCTTACCACCCACCATGATTACTGGATAAAAGAATTGCATGTTTATACAATTCTTAATTCTTCTTTCATTCATAATGGCAATCTTCCTTCAATCTGTGTTAGTAAAATTAAGATATTTCACAAAAAAATTTTTTTGAAACGGAATTTTTTATCTGCACTGGTAATCAAATAACATAATTAAGATGAAACTCTTCAAATTTCTGCTAACAAATCTTCTATCTATATGTCTTGTATGTAACTGGATGGTTGTTTCTATTGCCCCCACTTTATTATCTTGGACAATTTGAGATTGCTTAGGGATCTAATACATCCAAGTGGACTGCAAAGACTGTGGCAAATTAATGTCTTTATTTGGGAAGGCAACTGGAGTATCAGAAGTGTCTTCTAGGGCACTTCAAATGCCATGAAACACAAAAATTGAGGCGAGTAGGTCTGTAAGAATATTTGACCTTTGGATACTTTTTTTTCTCAAGACTCCGAACAGAGTTCATGCGAGGTTTTTAGAAACAAATTCAGAAGATGAACCAATCCTAACACATTTTTTTTTTTTCTCCACTGATCTTAAAAGAAGCTTAAAGACCAGCTCTTCTTAGCTCTTAGAAGCTTAAAGACCACCTCCGTATGGTAGGCCTTTTAGTAAGAGAGTCTAGTATTTGTATTCCTCACCAGTCAGAGTCCAGCACTGGCATGAGAATACGGAAATATAGGCAGTGGAAGGTGATCCTTTATCAACCTCTGCCAGAATAAAATATTCTTAATGGGTAACTACATGTTCTGTGAATAAGTGCAAGAGAAAAATTCAGCTAGAAACACGGTAAATAAGATTTCCAAAAAGATAAGGATAGAGTCAGCTTTTGGTTTGGCCACAAATTTCTGGAGTGTATGGATATCAGTGAAAAAAAAACAAACAAACAAACTTAACCCTTTCAAACAGTCTTATTCTCTCAGTATAGAATTCAACAGTGTCAGCATCAGAAACCCAGAACAAAGGGGTTTCTATAGCTGAATATGTTGGGCTATAGCCTTGGTAGGCAGCTAAGCACCACACAGCTTTTCATCAGTTTCCCACAGTGGAATAAAGAAGAGAATGGGGAGAGTAAAAGTAAGAACACTTGTGGGTTGAGATAAAACCAGTTTAACAGTTAAAGCAAAAGCTTCATGACCAAGCAAAGCAAGACAAGGCATTAATTCACTGCTTCCTGTTGGCGGGCAGGGGCTCAGCCACCTCCAGGAATGCAGGTTACACCACCATGTGTAACTGTTACTTGGGCAGACAAATACTGTCACTCTGAATGTCTCTCCTTCCTCCTTCTTCCCCCTCCCAGTTTTTATTCTTGACCAAAATGACAAGATATGGAACGATACGGACATCCCTTTGGCTAGCTATGATTGGCTCTCCGCCCTGTGTCCTCTCCCAGTGTCTTGAGGACCCTCAGCCTACTCACTGGTGAGGTGGGACGAAACGCAGAAAAGGCCTTGATGCTGTGCGGGCACTGATCAGCAACAGGTAAAACATCAGTGTGTTACTTTTTTTGTCACAAATCCAAAGCACAGTACCATACAAGATACCATTAAGAAAATTAACTCTATCTCAGCCAAAACAATTACGAAGAGGCTTAAAATGAACTTCATTATAACTATTAGGTTATTATTTGGAGCTGTGGAACAAAACCATCATTTTAATCTAGAAGTGGCTTGGCCTGTGAGTTAATTCTTGAATCAGTCTAATCTCCAGGCAGAATAGGCATTTCAGCCTCAACTGCTGGGGCCCATAATGAGGATGTGTGAGCTGTGAGAAAGTTATGAAGCAGTTTTAAGTGCAATGGTCAGCAAATCTAAGAAAGTCCACTCATTTTGCAGTTCACTGCTTTATCACTGCTTGATAACTTACATTTTGAGAAAGATGCTATCATATTCCACTGTGAGGAACTGTGGGAAGTTCTTTTAAAATTAGATGGTAAGGAATGAAATTAACTCAAACAAGACAAGCAACCTTGTACCTGAGAACTGTTTATTGGTAATGAAAAAACAGAGAAAAAGGAGTTACTCTACTAGAGAGGGCTATAAAAGACAGAAAAAAGAGAAAGGAAAATGGAAAAAGAATGGGTGGAGTGATGCCTTAGAGTGGCTACCTAGAACTGAAGCTAGACAGAGTTAAAAGAATAAAGTAAGTATTTATTAAAAGGCCTTCCAAAGATACACCTTGGGCAGTGCAAAAGCCTCGCAGAGGTTACACCCAAGATGGACGACAGTCACGAGTTTCTCAGATGGATATAAGTTTGGTTTATTTGTGTATCAGAGGTTAATTGTCCAGTTGTAGCTTCAGGTAATGAAGTCATATTCCCCCAGTTTGCTTCCCCTCCGATTCACTTTTGCTTATACATTTTGAGGCCTGAGGCAGATGGTGTCCTTGGTTCCCAGGCCCAGAAGGATTGTTTTGTCTGACCAAAGCATGAAGAGAGCTTACTAACACTCTATATGGAATTTGGAGTTATACACTAATGCAGTACAGGACATGAAAAATATAAAAGCTAAAACTTAAGGCATCTGGAGAAAGAGAGAGGGAGGAGACAGAGAGAGAAAAAGCGGGCATTACTACCAGCAGGACTGGGGAGTGCCGTCCATGTCCATGTGGAGTGGGTTGTTCTACACTCTGCCTGCTGCTGAGCCTGCGCAGCTCTCGGAGAGGCATGGCTCCACAGGCACAGCTGCTGTGGTGACGGGTGGCTGGACACGCGGTGACGGGCACTCGGGCAGGAGGTCCAGAACCCCGAACAGGGTCGCGGCGAGGATCGCCACAGCAGGCTGGCTTGGAGGTGGGCAGGGTTGGACCCAGGTGGATCCGGCAGGAGGTCCAGAACCCTGGACAGGGTTGCAGAGGGGACTGTGGCAGAGGGCTGGATCAGAGTGGCAGGGTGGCAGTCAGGGACACGGAGAGGCAGGACAGGTGGGAGCAAGCGCCAGAGGGGTCAGGTGAGCTGAAATGCAGGCTGGAGCCAAGGCAAAAGGGCCAAAAAACAGGTTAGGATCAGGTCAAAGTAGCAAGCGAGCGAGCGAGAGAGCCCCGAATCTCATGACACAATTAGTTTTTATACCCCTTGGCCCCTCCCAAAGTCTGACTGCTGGAGACCATTGGCCCAATCCAACCTTCCTCTGCAGTCCACTGATGGAGACCTTTTGCCATCTGATTGAAGAATGTCTCTGGAGGGTATAGTGGCTCCTGCCGACTGCCTGTCCTATGTGAATAGTTGCAAGGCAAAGTCTCCCCAGAGACAAAGTTTTCCTGCATCTTCTAGCTGCCTCTTGCATGTGGCATATGTGAATGCCTCCTCCACATGGCCTCTGACAATCAGTGTCGAGACAAACCAAACCTAAATTCTTTTTTGTATCCAATTGCGTTTTATTTTATCATATCTCCCTTCCAGAGGATTTCTTACAATTTCTTCTCTATTTTCAAGATGTCATTTCCTATCATGAAAGGAAATTCTTCATTTCATTGAAAGAAAGGAGACCTTGCAATTTCAATGAGGATAAATTTGGCAAGTTTTGGTCCACTTCTTTGCACTTAATGTCATCCGGTGCCATTTTATTGCTTTCCATTCAGTGCAGATTTTTTTCCTTAACCATTTCATTTCATCAATTTCTTCTCCTGTTTTTTCGTTTGAATTCATTCCCTGATTTGGGAATTTCTACGAGTATACTTTTGGCAAGGTTTTGTCAAGCTCATTTCAAAAAAAGAACAGACCACTCCCCAAATGTTGCGCTCCTCAAAATTTCCTTATTGGCATCACTCATGTGGTGGGCAGCTCTGTAAAATCCTGCTTTACCTGCTCTGCTTTGGGTTAGACATACACTTCAGATAAGGCTTCAAATAACCACAAAGCCTAGAGTTCTAAAAACAGTGAAACTACATAAGGCATGCCAAAGGGAGCATGACACTGCCCCAGCATTACTCCCTTAACACCTTTCTTTCTCCTTGGCACAACCCATGTGCTAGGCATCTCAGCCTCAGAAAAAAAGGCTGCTTTAACTGCTCCACCTAGGGTTAGGGTTACGCTCTGGGTTAGGGTTAAGGAAACCACAAAGCCCAGAGCTCCAGGGACATTGCAGCTGCAAAAGGCATGGCAAGGAGAGCATGGCGCTGCCCCAGCATTGCTCCCCCCACACTTTTCTCCTTGGCACCAGCCTCACAGCCATGCAGCTTTTCCTGCTCTGCCTAGGGTTAGGGTTACGGTTATGGATAGTGGTGAGCCTGGTGCTCTGGTCTGGTGTCCCTGGAGCTCTGGACTTTTTGGTTTTCCTGAACCCTAACCCTAAGCATGGCAGGAAAAGCCACATGGGAGTGAGGCTTGTGCCAAGGAGAAAGGGACATGGTTCTTTCTTTTTCCAAAAACCATTCTAATGCAGCAATTAAATCAGAGTAGAGTAGAATTGTTATTAACAGTGAATTCGCTGAGTAATCAAAACATTCAGATTTCAACATCATGGGTTTGTCTCACATGGAAATGTGAGTACTTTTCTTTATTATCCCTAGAAGAGACATTGAAACTGCCATGAATATTGTTTTTCAAGGAAACTTTTTTCAATGGGTATATTTTATTTCAAAGTCATAAAGCTAAATATAGCTATATAAGTTCCATTTATACAAGGATTTCTCACAATTACACTAACTACAAGAAGCAAAGTGTGCGGATTTATGAATTACTTTTAACAAGAAACAAATTCAGAATCCGTTGATTTATCCCATTAGTAATAATACATTAGATTTCTACTCTTTAGTAATTAATTAAAAAGTGCATGCTGAACAAATTACTCAATTCCTAAGGAAGTAAAACTTGGCAAAAGCATCTGCTTTGTTTTATAAAGCCAGAGGAAATAAAGGAATAAGAAGAATTTTTACATGGTCTTATTTTGTCTCAATAAATAAAGGAGAGTATATACGTTCTGACATCAAAAAGTTATTTGGCTTGCAGTAATAGTAAAAATATGGAGGTTTTGACATTTGACCACTTTCATGACCTGGTCAAAACCAATGGATAAAAAAAAAAAGATTAATAACTTAAAATTTTTGACATCTTCTGCTTTTTTTTCCCCAGTTTTCCGTGTTTTTAGTCAGAGAGAACTGAGCAAAAAATTCTGTTTTATTTTGTCCTAAAGAGGGATGCATTAGATAGAGTGATACTGAGAAATACCACCTCAAATGTTACAATTCGAGATCAGTGCATCTACTTTGGGAATGAATTATGTGCTTGGATTTTTTTTATGTTACATTTCTTCTTTAGGTATTATTTGTTTTTATGGTCATTGAAGGTAAAACTCCTGATGTTTGCTAAACTCCTGATGGTTTAGATTCCTTTTTTTTTTTGTTAATAGACAAGGAAATTTTTCACATGTATTGCGAAAAATGATGGTTAGAATGTTTCATTTTGCAAGTTACAGAAAGAAAAGGGATGAAAAAAGTACTAGTTTTTTCACGAATGGTTATTTTGTTCATAATAGCTACTTAATGTTCCAGACCAATAAATTTGGTTTTCAAAAAAATATTTTATTATACATTGCAGAAGCCTCAATCTTAACTTTGCAATGCAATTTCCTAGCTTCTCTAATAAAGGGGAAAAAAGACATCAGTATATCTGGAAGTTGTATGAAACATCTTTATTTGGGATGTGAGCCCTATCTTTTGGTTTTTTGAAAATATTTGAACATTCTGTACTGTACCAGTCAGTATTATAACTCAATAATATATCAAGATCCTGAAGTAATTTGCAGGAAAAATCATAAGGGAAATACAAATATATCCATTAAAACAAATTTGACATCTGAAGCATCATAAAGTTTTAGCTAATCAAAAATGAATCATTTAACCCTTGTTCTTAAAAGCAGTAAAAGGGATCTTCCTTGAGAACCTGAGGATGAAAGGAGAAAAACAAGATAATTAAATTAAAACAACCAGTTGCTAATAGACCAAAGTATGTTTGCTGTATTTAATAGAAAGCTGAATTACAAAAAGAAGTATAGTAAGTTGGCAAGAATATGTGCTTTCTAAAGATTGGTGAGAAAAACTGTGGTGATAGAAGCATAGACAGTAAAACTCAGAGTGTATGAGGGATTCTTACACCATAAGTTTGAATCAAGCCACAGCTCTTTGCTACATCTGCTGGATGAACAATTTTGAAAAGCTGTAAAATTATTTTATTATTATCATGTTTAAAATTTAATTCCTTTGGTGATGTGTGTGTAACTGGTTGTTTAACTGGGTGTGTAACCACATAGTTGTACTACAGCTTTATTGTTATAGCTTACACAGTACTCATTGCAATCAAGTTTAGTTTCTCTCTTTACACAGGTGAGGTTGATTTAAAAAGGATAAAGTATTTTAAAAGCAAACCTTAAGAGATTAGGCTTACCAGTACATTTAATATTATACGTTAGCTCTGAAATACAAAAGTATTTCTTCTGTCTCTAAAAGCATTTTTATTATGTAGCTTCTAGTTTTAATGATTAAATTAAGTGCCATTGAGATAGAGTTAAATATGTATTTCTGAAGTCACCAGTGCAAGGAAAGAAACAGACAAGCAACATTTTGCCTTTGTATATATTACCTGTAACACTATGTATATTTTCAAAGTAATAGGTAAATTTATTTCAGTTTGCCATCAGAAAAATGATAAGGTATGGCAAAAAAGGATATTTATGAGAAAAAATACCCACAACAGTAACAGACCACTCATACGTTTTTCCTTCCTTTGTGTCTTTGTTAATCACAAACACTGAGAATTCCCCGTGTTCCTCTTCCACATTTGTTAAAAGTCTGAAAAATATCCTTTCCATTCCCTCTCCTATCTACATTCATCTGTATGTTAATTATCAAGAACTACAGTCAGAAATAATTGTTGCATGATTGCATATTTTTTTTCCAGGACATAGAACACTTTCAAATAAGCAGGTTATCTCGTAGTCCATAGACATTCATAGGAAAGTAAAAGTAATATTTTATTAGAAGGTATTAGTTCAATACGCCAAACAGAATTGATATCAAACTTGTCTGGGAAAAAACCCCAACTAACAAACAAACAAAGAAAAAATTCCAACATTTTCACTCTCAGGCGACAGTAGAAGTTTTACATTTGTGAAACTTAAACTTGTCTGGAAGTGTCTCGGAAAGTTAAATGCATATATCTGTACTTTGAAGTTAACATAGCTCCAGGCTAATGTTATGTAACACTGTTTACTGGCATAAGACAGTTCTCTTAACATGGTTGGCTGCTTTTTTTTTTCATTCCATTGAGTTTCTGTAAACTTCCCATGAATCTCTAAAATCTGTTGCTTAAGTTAACTGCTTTAGAGATGACATTTTTCTATTTTTTTACGTGGCAAACCAAGTTATAGAACAGAATATGATCTCTGAAAAATTCACCATACACTTCAAAATGTGAAAATGTTTAGCATAAATTCTAGATAAATCAAAGAAAGTCATGACAGCAAAACTGTTTCAAAATCCAGTCTGTTTAGAGACAAAATCCTTATTTTTCAGTTATTTTTAAGGTTTATTTAGGAAAAACTCTATATAAGGCCAAATCCTTGTTTTGGAGAATTTTCTTGTGCCAGTTCTTTTTACATTCAACACATGGAGCAATATTACTCAAAATATTGCCTTAGGTTTTAACAAATGTAGAGAGACAATTCAGCAACATGGATGCAGGGTTTTATACAAATATGTTTAAAATCTCTAGGTACATAGGAAAAGTATAGAATCACAGCAAATTAAAACTAGTCTTAGAATATATTTCAGTTTCTCCCAGCTCCACTCCAAGAAATAAATATCCGAATAATTTGAAGTGCACAAAAGAAAAATTCCATCAGAAAATGAGAGAAAAGGATTGCGGCATGAGAACTTCTGAAGAATTTTTAATGGCATGTGTCTGGCTGTGGATTGATACAAATTATCACTACATTTAAATATGGTCAAGTATCCATATGCATGATCCAACATTTGTACTTACACATGTGTGTATGTACACTGGACCTCTTCAAAAGATTGGAAGTCTTGATACAGGCATCAGGACAGGTGATGGTGAGGGGCACCCAGACCCACAACGAATGTGTGCTTGTACCACATGACTGTGGCACAATTGTTTATAAGATTAACATAAAAGAACTGTTGCCTAATTACTCTCTCCTGCTTCCTAGACTGTGTGCCAGGAGAGATGTCTGTAAAGCTCACAGACCTACTCATGCTATGTACCTGTGGTATGGGATCACTGAGCAGGGAAGAGACAGGAATGCTCATCTGAAAAATACAATTCAATCCATTAATGGGGCTCTAAAGACTGAGCCTCATATTTAGTGCATGAGGTTTTTCAGAGACTTTGTCTTTTTCTCTGCCATTATCTTCCATCTCAAACAATTGCTACAAACATATTAGTGGAGATTGCTCTATTTACTTCTATTCAGTCTCATTTCAAACAGAGTAGGTTACCTCTGCATGGTCTAGTACTGCTTGTGATAATAGTTTATTTAGAGCATGTGAGAGAAAAATAAATAAATAAATAAATAAATACTTTCCATATTTTTTGTTTCGTTCTTACATACCTCATTTATATAACACACCAAAAAAAAAAAAGTCTGTCAAGAAAACAATCAAAAATGAAAGGTTTTACTCGGCATGAAATCTTATTTTAGAATGCTACATTTCTAATGTCTCTATAGATCTTTGTGGCTTTGTTCCTCTATTCTGAAAGCTCTTTGTTCACTTTATTAAAAGGTGAAAAAGCACTACTGGAGCTTTATGACTTAAGAGTTTTGTCTTATCAACAGACAACAGAAGGAATATTTGGAACCTGCTAGTACCATTCTTTAGAAATTTGCTGTGTCTCTCTCAGCAATGGGATATCTTTTTTTTTCCTCTATGGTCTTGAGATAAATTCTGTAACACTTTTATTTTCAGTTCTTTATGAAAATGTGACATAATAAACCAATATGTAATTTGAAGAAGAAAGAATCTAATTTTATTTACTCATATGCATTTTCTAGGTTAAACATCATAGTAAATGGAGATCTTTTAAAGGAAGTTAAAATCCTGACTCACTTTTTCTATGTGTGTTTCTGACATTAAATTTTCTTAAGCATTTGCAGTGATACATAAAATATAAAGATCTTTGGATTTGTTTTAGGAACCAATTCCCTTGCCTCTGAGCTACATCTTCCTGGTACACACGAAGTTTCAATTATATTGACAATTAAGAATGCAGATAAAAAAATTTCCATGCAATAAAATTCACATTGAAATTAACTAACATGAAAAGCAAAGTTTCAAGATGATTTTAATGTTAATATAGAATCCTGGCACTTTGAAAACCCTATTGAATTTACTGAAGGCAGATTTGATCAGTAGGAAGATATTCATAGGTAGATCTGTGATTTTATCTACTAACTTTTGCAGTATAATGAACTTAACTTGATAGAAATTGAGTTTTGACAAAAGGATCCAGATAATTGGATATCCAGTTTTCTCTGGAGTCAAGTGAAGTAATCAGAATTATATATGCGAGATAATCAGAACTTAGCCTTATCAGGTTGAAAGAGATAAGGGGTGAGAGTTAGATGAGTTAGATGCACAGATATTACGCAGAAGTGGACTTTCAACACAGGCTGATTTCCATGTGTAAGGGAATTGAAAAAAGTTAGCAAAACAAAGCAACAACAACAACAAAAAAGAAGAGTTTAGAAGACAAATGTAGAACTAAACAAGCTGAAATAACTGGGATATATTCTCAAGATCTGAACAAGATCCAAAAAGGGATGTAATCAGAAAAGATCAAAAATGAAACAAGGAAGGTGTCCAGAAACCAGCAAAGTAAGAGGGAGAACAGATGAAACATTCTTTTTTTTCTTTTTTTTTTTGGAGGTGAGGGTAAGGGAGGGAAGTGTATTGGGATGAACTTTGCATAACAGCTAATACCTGCTGTCTTCAGTGCCTGGGTAACATAGTGTTAAAGGCAACATGAAGATGTTAATCTGTCTTTTCCATCATTGTCTCTTTATTTTGGTGCTCTTTTGCAACTAGTGTGACAATGCTGAAGTATGCTCTCACTGATATGTAAGGTTAGCCACAGAATATGTAAGACTATGAGGTAGACACTGGAAAGAAATCAACACAAGCAGAAAAGCCAGAACCAATTAATCCACCCCACTTCTCCAACTGATCTTCACTATATTTTGGGTTCCTCAATGCTGCATTTTTTCTGGAATCATATTTTATTGTTTTTTTCTGCATTGTATCAAGTGCAATTAAAGGGCTGGAGTGTGACTCTGTCTTAGATGACTTTCATTCCAAATTTCTGGAAGTAATGTACTTCAAAGTACATTAGATCAAAGTGTCATCCCCAAAGTAGCCCATTAAAACATCCCCATCAGTTAATATATCTCCCAAGTACATCACTTATGGAATTATTTGCATTTAAACTCAGTACAATCAGTGTAATACAGAATTATTAATTCTGGTAAAATACTCCAAATAGCCCTAAATCTAATGTTTATACACTTATATGTATAAACTACGTCTCCATTTCATCATATTCCCAATTTCATATACTTAATTTGAGAAAACATTGACATCTAGGTCACTCATTCACTTCTATAAATCAGGTATATTTGATGTTATCTGAAGTGCAAGCATTAGGAAATTCAGTTTACACATTTAAATTAACAAAAAGTTGAAACTAATCAAAATAATTATTCTATGTGGTGTATTTTTTTTTGCTGTTATGATAGAAAAACACCTTCCTTTTTTAAACTTCTTTGTATTTCACTTTTAGTTTACTGTCTTATGAATTAACAACTAACAGATATCTTAGATATATTGCTGAACAAAGAATACATTTCGCTACTGTTCACTTGGTAGTTTTACTTCCACATACATTTTTAATAAATAGTCCCACTTTTAAATGATTTTGATGTGAGAGATCCTATTGGAATGTGTTTACTTGCATAACCAGAGTTTAAAAAGAGAAGTAACTGAGCTTCTAAACATAGAACATTTGAATTAATACTAATAATTCTAAATGAATTGACTTTATTGAGTTTTTCATGTTAACGCTTAATTTAAATTGATATAAATTCATAATAGATGAATCTTGCATCATATTTTTCTACTAATATCTGACGAGAGAATCAAAAGTTAATGTCCGGAAATACATTGTATACTTGACTATAAGATATATGAAAGGAAAATAAACGTATATGCTAATGAAGAGTCACATCAAGCTAGATATGTCTCTGTCAGATTCCAGAATGGTTGCAGCCACCGCAAGAGGCAAAAAGCAAAAGAACAGTAGTTGAGACTTGACAAAAAAACCCACAAACATTTCAGAGTCTGTCAGGGAAGTACCATCAGTACAGCTGCTAAGCTTCAGTCATCCATCGAATCAATGCATCCTCCAGGTTCACTGACCAACACTGAAATGCATTTCTCTGTTCATCAGGTTGATAGAGTCGAGATGATGATGTGTGTTTTTCAGCTATACTAGCAAGTACTGCGAGGCAGTAGGATATAACTGTCCCTGCGGTTAAATTGTTGGTATGGTTCCCAGTATGGTTCCTGGGATGATTTTAGTCCTGCGCAGTTTACCGTCTTCAGTAATTCCCAGGTACAATGGAGCAGTTAGCAGACACCAGAAGCAACAATCTTGACCACAGCTATTCTGTCCCAAAGGAGAATACATTAACTGTGCAGTTATGGCTAAGCCTTATCATTTAGCATCTGAGTCAGAGGAATGTCCCTAGCACCATTTAGCTTATTAGTGTCAAAGCAAACCAGAATTTCAAAAAGATATTGTCTGAGGAAAACATGAATAAAATCTACTCATGCAAACTAGTAAAGAGTCATGAAAGAAACAAAATTCCTTAAGATGTGCTGCATAACCCTTTTGAGGAGCTGAAACAGAGCCCATTTTTAAAAATTTGTGCTTTCTCTTTCTTCTGTGTTACTATATTTCAGCAATGTGGAGTTAAAACATTGTTCAGGCATCAGCTTGATAGTTGTGATGTCTCCATTTTTAACCTTGTTATGAAAGTCACATTCATTTAAGGGAAACAGTGTTTACTACTTTATCTTTTGCTGTGCTGACCTCTTTGAACCAGCAAATAAAACCAGAACGGCTTTTAGTTGGCTTCTTTCTGATGCTGTGAAGTGATGTTACTGCTTTATAGTTATGATATACCTCCAGAGTTAGTAGCCTATCTATCACTGCAGATAGGTCTCCTTTTTGGGAGAGTGGGGATCTGATTTGGTGTTTTCTTTGCTTTGTAGGGTAGTGTGGGTTTTTTCGTTTGGTTGGTTGGTTGGTTTGTGTTTGGTTTTGTTTGGTTTTGTTTGTTTGGGATTTTTTTGCACCTGGCATTTCTTTTCCCAGTAAACGTTTTTTTATTCCTGGGTGCATCCAACTTGATAGGTAGATCAGCTCTTGGGAGTAAAAGAGAGAGAATACAATTCACAGAGTGCTATGGACAGAAATATAAGAGGAGAGGAAAAGAGGCTGACGCAGTTGCCAAGAATGAGAGTATTTCCTTCTATTTGCAAAACTAGTGACCAGAGAGGTACAAATAGGACTCAAGAAGGATGTGGCTTTATGTTATTTCAAGATTTCCTATTCTTGTGCCTACATATTACGGCAGTTAGTGACTAAGAAAGATCTAGGTAAGCATTAGTGTTTTGACAATATTTCCACAGTGTGTGATACTTACTAAACACTTTAAACTGTAAATCAGACTTAGTCCTACTGTGCAAAATAATCTTGTCAGACACTGTATTTTATTTGTTGTCCCACTTCCTGTGCCATTCTCCCTTCCTTCTCCTTCTATTTTATTTTATGTCATTTTATATAGTCATACCACACCAAATCAGAGCTCAAACAATATTTGTGCTAAATATCTTACTTATAAACTATAAAGCAACTTTGTGATTTTTGTAAGTGGAAATATTGATTACGATGATAAATGTTGCAAATCTTTAAAACACTGTTCTATGTTATGCCTCGCTTTTTCTGGTAGCTGAAATTTGTTCGTCTTCAGAACTTTTATGGAAGTTATTAAGTAGGCCTAAATAATAATTAGAATTAATCCATTTTGGTGGGTGGCATAATTAAATCTTCTGTTCCAGGGTATAAAAGACAAACATAGATTTATTTCTTCACCTAGAGACCTAAATGTGTTTCCTGGATTACAGGTAAAATAATTAACTGGCATAAAATTTTCTTCTTTTTGAAGTGTCATATTATCTTTCTAGCTGCAGCATGATAATGTTCAAAATACCAAAGAAATACAAAAATAATGTTGGAAAAAGTATTTGAAACTCAATTCCACGCTATTTCTGACGTCACAGAACTTCTATGTTTGATGTATTTCACATTGGCATTCTCTTAGCAACACTTTTAAGTTCAGAAAAACTTTAACTGTCTCGACAGCATCCTGGAATACTTACAGATGTATGTGGGGATATTCAGAGAGATCAAAACTGGGAGTCAGCGATCATTATAAATTAAAACACTGAAGTTATAGGACCTCACTAATCATCCAGATGCAAATTATGAACTCATAATGGTTTAGGTAACTAAAGTTTAATATATATATATTCACTTAGCTATAAGTAACTAATTTTTCTTTTAGCTGCACATACAATTCTCTTTTCTTCATAAGCCTGATATAAAGACTGTGATAATGAAACACTTCTATATTGTGTCATGAGATGGTAATTTAGGGCTACTTGTATATATAACAAAACCCTCAAAACTCCTGAGCAGTGGTTAGTATACTTCTGCTTGCTTTTCCCATTCCTCCAGAACTCAAAAAGTAATATGGAAAGAGAAGTGGAATACAAAATTTCTGAAGATGACAGAAATATAGGAGCCACAGATAACTAGGCATTTGTTGCTTACATTAAGAAATTCACATTGTATTATGAAAGGGTCTTTTTCAGAAAAGGTATATATTTTTATTTAACGGAGCTTTAGAAGTCTAATACAGTATCCTTTCTTTCACACTTGTGACCCATCTGTTACCTGTTCAACTCAGAGTAGTTAAATGGTGAGGAGAGGACAGAGTCGCAAAGGCAAGGCATGATTTTGAAAAGGAATGTATGATCAGTCATGATGAAAACAGCAGAGTTCAAGCATGGAGCAAAGGCCCTGAGACTCGACATGGAGAGGTCATTGTAGGCCTTGATGTTAGCATATCCTTGGTGCACAATAAAAGTCAAATTAGAGAGGATCTACGTTGGTTTGAGAGGAAAGGAACTTGAGGCAGTTGCTATAATTTATGAGTTCAAGGAGTTCACTGATGAAGGGAAGAAGTGATGCAGAAAAGAAAGGAGGAATGGAAGGGATGACTTTCAGAAGCTGCTGGATATTACAGTATGATTATATTGTTAGGAGGAGAAATGGAAGAAAGGACAGCAGGGCTCTAGAAGTCATGGTGTTGAAGTGGGAAGAAATGGAGTCACAGGCAGGAGCAAGGGCCAAAAGATGGAAGGAGGATGTAAGTGGAGAGGTCACGTTGGATCTCGCAGATCTTTACTAGAACCTACAGAGATAATATAGATAAAAGGAAGAACCAGTTCTTTTGTATACCGTAATAAAAACTGTCCCACCTCCTCGTTTGGGCTGCATGCTAGCAAAGATTAAACATCAAAAAGAATGGCATTTGATTCACATCCGTGTGAAATGTTATAGTATGATAAAAATAAGCTAAATCTCGTGAAAAAAAATATTAGCCAAAAAAATCTAACAAAGCAGATCGGTCTTTTCTGCAGTATTTGAATGTATCCATTTATGTTGGTAGACGGAGGTGGAGAAAAAAGGACCAACAAAGAAGGAAAAGACCGTAAAATTTCCATCCTAAGTGAAGAAAATATGTCATGATATTACAAATGTTACAATGTTTCATCAAGATAAGAGTAGATGAATTTTCAAGTGTTCCTATAGTTATATAAAAGCTCATTTCTCCCAAATAAATTCTTGTAAATAATAGATTTCACTGATTCCTGTCAAAAGGTGGTACCAAATGGGGAAACTAACGGTTAAAGCCAACAGTTATACTAATTCTAGTATAGTGTAAATATTGGTTCTGAAGAGTGTTAGCTGGGGGAATAGTCCCAAAGAGTTCTAGATATTCAAGTGCTGGTTCTTTTTCATTCAAAATAGCACAGCTCTTCTCAATCTAAATAGTGTGATCAAACCCTTAGAGTCTCTGAAATACACAAAAGCTCACAGAATTTAAAGTAGTGCATAGCCTATTCTGACACAAATCTGCATCATGGGAATATTGTAAGAACTTAAATTTCTTTTTAGCACAGCGTGTACACTTATAATGATAATGAATTTTATGGTACCCCCTCAGAAAGTATTTCTGAAGACTTTACTGTTTTCTATTTCCCTCCAGAGTGCAGTTTGTTGTGAACTCCAACATTTTTGTAAATTATTTGACAGAAATAATTTCCCCAGCAGATATTAAATTGTTTCATATAAATCTGAAAGTTTTGCATTAAACAGAAATGAGGAAGAAATTAAATTCAAATAATACAGAATCATGTTAACTCATACTTTATTAGATGATGGTGTAGATATTTGCATCTGCAGTGATCGAATGTAGCATTAGAATACTTGTGTTATCTATTTGATTTCTCTAGCCTATGGAGATTTTGCTGCAGCAGTTCTTTTAGATAATGATCTCAATTTACACAATCAATAGATAACTACTTTCAGGATTCTCTCACTGAAGCAGCAATACCACTCCTCATAATAACTTCGCATTTACCATGCCTATAGCACAGAATGATTAAATGCTGCCTTTTGCAGTATTGAAGATGACAAATCACTATTCTGTAGAAAATAATGTTTAGATAACACATTGTGTAAAGAATGGTGCTAGTGCATAACCATATGTGTGCATCAAAATAAGTGCAACAAATAGGTGCTAATTGTGAAATTATGTATAATTTTTCTCAATTTTTAAAGTAAATATAATTTAATTGTTGCTGTCAGGCTCTTCCTTCATACCTCTCTTTACAGTTAATCTTGAGGGCAGGATTAGGTAGACTTGAAAGAAGTGCTAGAATACAAATTTAAGCGTAGCAGAGCTCTTTTGATGAACTGCATGCCTTGTCACTTGAAAAAATATCAAATTCTTCAAAAAGAGACAAGGTAAGTCAATCCATGTCAAATCCTCAGAGAAATCAGGACAAATGAAGAAACAAGACAATTCTCTTCTCCATACTTTCTCTGAGGGACAGTGTCCTGGAGTGACTGTACAGTCCAATATCCCCATCATCTGTTCTTTTGCCCACAAATGGGTCCTGTGCCTTTAAAACTACATCCGGGAGCGAGGGAAGGAGAAGCCGAGGAAAGCGGCAGCGCGCAGTTTGTTTTGAAGAAAAACCTCACTTCCGCCTCCAAAATTCCTCTCGCTGGACTGTGCAAGCCGCATGGATCAGGGAGTTTTTGTTTCTTCTTGCTTTTAAGTTTTTTTTATTCTCTATTTAGCTTAGAAAAGGGTTTCTTGGACTGTGCTGTTCAGCCCTGCCCTGCTCTGGACTGACAGACCCGAGTAAACCCAGGGGAGCCCACGCTGTGTGGCCCACCGGGGCCCGAGCTGCTCTGCGGCCTGGACACCAGACCCGAGCTCCGGAGAGGGAGAGAGAGCTGGGACACACCCACGGAAGGACTCTGAGCCACAGAAGGACTCTGTTCTCTGATTTTACCATCTCTTCAGAGCAAGAGAGGTTTATCGTTTCCTATTATTCATTTTTCATGTTTGTGAATACTTTGCTTGTTAAATAAACAGGTTTTTCCACTTTTCTCTGAGGAGATTTTCTCCAGAACCTAGAGTGGGGGAGAGGCTGCTAGAATTTGGCCCTTTAGGGGAGACCTCCTTTGGAAATTTCCTTCCAAATTTGTCCCAAACCAGGACAGACAGTAAGCTTTGTAAACATGACTGTAAAAATCCTCTGTAACTGAGCTTCTCTAGGTGTGTTGAGCTTCCCTATGTGCAATAGAAACTGATGTGGTGTGTTAAGAAATCATATGCTTGATTGTCTATCACACGCCTTGAATGAGAAATATCCCCATACAAACCTATGGCTTCAAGAACGTTGATGAATGAGGAATGTGAGGTAAACTTTCAATCTCACTAGTGCAGTTTTAAAGGTTCAAGCAACTCATTTGGGAGTCCTACAATTGCAGTAAATCACTATTTCTGGCAACCTACCGATTCCTCTTGAATTGGATGACTAACAGAGAGACATTAATGAATGAGCCCACTTGCAGGTGTTCTCTGAAATAGAAGTTCTCTTTCAAAGGTGTCTGTTTTTTCAGAAACATCGTACATTTGTCTGAAAGACAGGAGGAGTAGGATCAAAGCTAGTTAAAGGCATAGGCTTCAGATTTCCTATTTCTGGTATCACCATGACAATTGAGAGAGTAGACCTCTACCACAGAAGCTTTGTGGATGAGAAAACTTATGTCAACCTTTTGCTGCCCCAAACGAAAAACTTTCAAATATTTTCAATTGTCATATCATTCGCTCCAATGAAAATTAAGGTCTTCATAAAAACAGTATAAGCCTATCAACATTAGACTTGCTTCTTCATGTCTTTTACATTTTTTTTAAGTGCTGAGAAGAAAAATGCTGTCTTACATCAACAGTTCATACATTTAAACCATTGCTCTAAAGTTAACAACAAAAAACTCAGCTTTGCCTCATACGGCTCACGTTGCCTAATGCTTTTTTGTCCTGCTGATCATGCTCTGTATTCTCCTCTGAGCCATCTGAGATTAGGCTCTATCTTTGCTCAAACACAGGGCCTACATGAGGCTGAATAGAATGAAACAATTCACTGTCATAACTTCATCTTGCAAGGCGATTTTTGCCTTTTTTTGACTAATATTCTTTCTGAGGTTAGTTATAACCACACATCCTGGCTCCTATCAGAAACAGTGTGACTACCAGGCCTAGGTAAGTGAATCTTTCTCTGTACTTGGTAGGTCACCCCTCAAGCACTGTGTCCAGTTCTGGGCCCCTCAATTCAAGAAGCACATTGGGATACTGGAACATGTCTAGAGAAGTGCAAAGAGTCCAGAGCACGTGGCCTGTGAGGAGCAGCTGAAGGAGCTGGGGTTGTTTAGCCTGCAGAAAAGGAGGCTCAGTGGGAACCTTATTGCTTTCTATAACTGCCTGAAAGGAGGTTGTAGCCAGGTGAGGTTTGACCTCTTCCCTTAGGCAACCAGCAAGAAGACATAGTTTTAATCTGTGCCAGGAGATGTTTGGGTTGGACATTAGGAAGAATTTCTTCACAGAAAGGGTGATTAGATATTGAGATGGGCTGCCCAGGGAACTGGTGGAGTCACTGTCCCTGGAAGTGTTTAAGGAAAGACTGGATGCGGCACTCAGTGCCACGGTCTGGTTGACAAGGTGGTGTTTGGTCATAGGTTGGTCTGATGATCTCAGAAAAGAAGAAAGAGGTCTTTTCCAGCCTAATTCATTCTGTGATTGTTTTTCAAGTTCAGTCATTGGGCTCTTGTTACTGTACAAATCCTCACAAGCGACAGCAACACATCGTAACTTCTTTCTCATGCAGGGAAGACGTTTGAAATTCCAATGAATAAAGGAATTGTGTGTTTAAGGAAGATTAAGAAAATTTGCAGTGACTCTTTCCACTTCGCTACAGATTCTGGGGATGGAAATATTACACTCTAATTGTGGTAATCTAAGTAATAAAATCTCTAGAGATGTAATCTTGACAAACCATCTAGTGACTCAGATATCATGGGCAGTTGTGTTGTGCAAGAGCTAGGCTAAAATCCTCTTCTGGTGTAGGAAAGGGTGTCTGCAGATTCCCTAGTATCCAGTTGGAGTACTATTCCACGATAAATCAATCATACCATGAATTCTTAGTCTACTGTGTGTTTTATATTGTAAAAAAGGTAGGTTCTCTCAATTACATCATTTCATTAAGTTGAGAAAACAACGACCAGAGAAATTAATAGCCTCAGAAATATCATGAAGAGTAGAAATGCAAGACAGAAAATCAAGGAGAAGGAAAGGAAATGCTAGAAGCATGTGATAAACTGGTAGTCAGTTAGTTTATTTTGGCTGTAGATAATAAAATTTAAATAATGTGGAGAAAGCAATATTAAAAGGGACTAAGGCAAACCTAAAGGATTTAATTTAAATTATTTAATAATGAAAAAATAGTTAGAGATAAATAAAAATAGTTCAGTTTTGGGCTTCTCACTACAAGAAAGACATTAACACGCGGCACTGTGTCCAGAGAACAGCAACAAAGCTGGGAACGGGTCTGGAGTACAAGTCCAGGATCATAATTCTTTTTACATTCCTAAGTTTATAAGACTAATTATGAAACACACTATTTTCCTTTCTCAGAATTTATTTGGCTTATAGTTCAACATTGCCTCTGATGTACACTCGGTTACCTAAAGTCATGGATCTTTCAGCATCTCTTCCTCGTGACGTGCAACTGTGAGCTACATGTGTAATTGAAATTTATTAAATGTCTGACCGTTGCCTTTCACTTTCTGTCTTTTCATTATTTTACTGAAGATGTGCTTATGTCCTAAATCATGATTCAGTGCACTACTGCCTCAATTTATTTATATGGATTATATAGTATAGTTTGTTTTTTTTTTTTAATAAACATGCCTCATTTCCTGAAGAAACCAGTGATAAAATATAAGTCAGCAGCCATGGAGGTTTTTCATATTTCCTCTACTAAGATGAGGTTTAATAGCTTTGCAGACCTGTTAGGACTCCAATAGAATACATTTTTTTCTTTTTTCTAGATTTTTTTTTCTCTTTCCTTTATGTTTATATGCTATTTCTAAGAAAAGTGTATCCTATCATCCCTGATAGCATGCCACTAATGTATAAAAACAGACTCCAGTTTTGAATCTTTCTTTCAAGCGATAGTTGAACACAGCCTTTTTTGCCTAGTGTCACAGTATTGAGTCCTTGTCTGGTGTAATAATTATAAAATTAATTGCTGGGCACAATTACATAGTCATAGATCTACCCATAGATTTGATGAGGAAACTGAAAATATTGCTGAAAATTCACTGTAGTCCCTAGTGTAGAAATAACACTTGGTGTTTTCACTTCTTCTTTTTTTTTCCCAACAATAATTTGGGCAATGTGCTTGTGTTGCAGAGCAGGAATAAGCAACATGGCAACATATTAAAATTGTTTCAATTATAAGTGGAAGATATTTAAAATAAAGCTTCTCAATTTTAAGTAACGGAAAAAAAGAAGAATATCCTTGAAAAACACCCACTGCCTCAGTTTGTTCAAGTTAGGCATTTAGAATGAAGATGAAACTTCATGTTTCTGCAACAGACACCTTGAAGTGTATTATTTTCATGGTGTATTCTACTGAGGTAAATATAAATGAAATTAATCTCAGGCACTATCTGATAGTCTTGGGAGTATTTTGGGAATCTTGCATTAAGAAAAACAAAAAGCAGAGGGAAAGTGTATTTGGCCTGAAGACTTATCTTGATCTGTAAATACAATAGGCTGTCTTCTTTCACTACACTATGTAGAATGACTAAAAGTTAATCACAGTGTGGCACAGGAGCCAAACCAGCTTTTTCTGAGACTTTTTACTCAACACAATCACAATATCATAAATAAGCAATACTTTTTAAGCAGCTTTGTGATGTTCTAACTTTCTTTTGAATTTTTTTTCTTCCTATTTAATTTCCATATATCAGTTCGTTCCCTTCTCTGTACTAACAATTTGTTAGCAATGAATAAATTTGGCTGTCTTTTCTAATCTGTAAAAACTAAACCAAAGTGCTGACTAAAAGCAAATTGATTTGACTATATCATTAATTCTTGCTTAATACTCAGTATATGAAATGCAAAAAGACAGATTTTAATTATTTAATTTACAATTAATTTAATCTACAAATCAACAGTAGTGTACAAGTTTATTATAATAACATTATTGCTCTAGCTAGTGTTTGATTCTATGCAATTAACATCATCGCATTTTTTATAACTTACGTATATACATAGAATTTTTCAATTTTCATCTTTAAACTAAGTGAAATCTAACCTAAAAAACCTAAATGGTCCTTCTTATTGAATGTCCTCTAATCCCCATCAGAGAGAGTAAGGGGAGAGTCTGTTAGGGATAGTTTAGTGAGCTGTGTAAAATTAAACAAACAAAAAAGACAAATTTTAAAAAAAAAAAGAGAGAGGAAAAGGTTTCATTTGAATGTATGTATTTGAATACATATTTTAAAATGTATCTCTAGCCATTTAAATTTTTTCATGGAGTGGAAATAAAAACTATCAAGTCAAATGTTTATTCTCCCCGCTTAATTATAATGTTTATCTGTCTAATTAATAAAGAGAGTGTAATAATTATGTGCAATATATGTCAATACCACATCTATTATTATTTATCAAGTGGAGAAGACCTATGTACTACTTATTTGTTGTGCTTAATACTTCTTTGCTTTTTACTCCCAGGAGATCACCTCTGAGATTAGTTAGGCGTTTGGAACTGTGTGCCATGCAATCAAGTATGCAAAGAATAATAAGCTTTGATGTCACATCATGTGTTTTCCTAATGTTCAATTATGTGACACAAACCAACTTGCTATTACACAGTTTATTAAGGAAAAAAAAAACTAAGAAAACAAACAAATAAAAAACCCCCATGAAGATGGGTTTGAAGTTTATTTCAAGCATTCATAGTATGCTGAAAAAATAGAGTAATAATTACAGGAAAAATAAAAAAAAAAAAAAAGAAATGTCTCCTTTACAAATAATGGTGTGTTATTTAGAAACTATGAATATTTTTTTTTCTTTTTTTTTTTTTTGTGTCAAAAATAAATTTGTGAGTTTGAGTCAAAAAGTAAGGGGTAGACTGACCCACAGAACTTTGGATGACATGGATATCCTTTCTTTTTGCTGGTTATTTTGTAGTGAGCCAAATACCTCTTTACCATTGTATAGATGAAGGTCCTGTGTCAGAAAAAAGACACAAATTCTATTAATTAAAAGAAAATCTGGTCTCTATTATGTCTTTTAAAAATGATATTTGGCTTAAACAGAGAGTAGTGCATGTTCGTAGGAGTAGAATTGAATGTCATCAGCATTGGCAGCTTTAGCAAAGGCCTTTTAAGAGATCAGAAAAGCATAATATTCTCTAGTTTCGTGAATAACAAGGAAAGTAAGGAATAACTGTAACAGTTGCAATGACTATTTTTCTGTAATAAGTATTATAAATATTTTAAATATATAACTATACAGTATTTTTACTATATAAATAGATACAAAAATATAAATATATAGATATAGAAAAATAAAATTATGTAAATGTATATAACATAAAAATGCTCTGTATAAACACATATAAAATCAATCCTCTAAAGAAATATCTACAGTCAGTTTTGCCTCACATTTTCTTTATAAACATAGTAGCCCATTTAAACAATCTATCAAGCATTTTCCTAAATTCGAAATCCTTAAATTATAGATTACTGCATGAATATTAATAAATAATAGTAGTAAATAATTAGTAGTATTTTCTCTTTTCACTTGTTAATGGGAAATATTTCAGGTATGTATTCTATTTGACTGTTGTAAATTTGCCAATATTATTGCTGTTTTCTTAAAATTATGGGTCGATTATATACTGAAGAAAAACTGATTCAATTCATGATTTTTCCTTATCGGAGGCTGAAAAGAATCCAATTCTCTTACTCTCCAGAAAGAGTATAATAGCCAGTTGTTGGATTGCTGAGTTCTTAGGAAAGTGTTTTAAACTTTGTTGTACCCATTACTCTTTTCAAAGAGGTCCAATCTGGCTATGGGAATTACTCCATTGAACCCATTTACATTATCTATTAATTTTTTTCTATTATTATCTTGCAGAGTGCCCAAATCAGCATTTTCTTCCTGTCTGCTGTTGGTATTACCATCGGTTTAATAATTTTCTCAAAATCCATTCAATTTTACTGGCAGATGGAAATACAGTTTTTCTCTCTTTTCAGGAATGCATTTTGACACAGCCTCTACATATAAAACTCTAGTTCCAAAGTCAGTCCATATAATTCAGCAAAAATTTTTGTACTTATTAGATATCATTTTTATGTTGCCCCAAAGTCCAATGGCTGGAGAAATGAATATAATAGTTTGCTATTAAAAACCAAACCATACCAAAACCAAAAAAAGCAACACAAAAAAGTTAAACATCCCTCTCCACATCAACTTTGGAATGGGATTAATCTACACTAATTTCAGTAGCAAGCAAATTCAGTATATATTCTCAGGTAAATACCAATCATCCTTCAACAGCCAATGGCATTACACACCAGAGATACAAAATACACACAGAATTAATAACTTGCCGCAAACTTTTCCCTTCTGCACTGGTTTTACAGATATCCTGCAGCATGAGGCTGAGCTGCCTGAATATCTGTGTCTAATATCACTTGACGTGCATGAAGGTGTCACAGATTTCTGAAGAAGATCATAAGATGTGTTAGACAGCAGAGGCCTGTATAAACTTTGTGTATGTCACTGAATCCTTTGGTTAGATGGAATTGGATGTACTTGAGACCTAGATGCCATTACTGAAATTTGGTGGGATGAATTCCATAACTGGAGCGTGGCTATTGATGGCTACAGACTGTTTAGAAGGGACAGGGGAAGAAGGAGGGGAGGAGTGGTTGCTGTCTACACCAGGAAGTGGATAGATTGTGAAGAGACCTGAAGGTAGTATTTGGTTTTATTACAGAGTCCTAAATGCAGATGTTGCTCTGGAAAGCAGGACCACCCCAACCTTCAAAACAGCTAACATAAAGCAGGATATATCTACCCTTACCTTTAAAATCATCATTTACACATGGAACATGAAAAGTGTTTTGTTATAGGCTATTAAGTAGGGCTGGTAGTGGAAGTGAAATGCTGTGTATCACAGTCGTTACCATTACCTGTGAGACGGATAGCATTATCAGAATTCTAGTTTGTTAAGAATTACAATATCTCTCTCTAATGTATGTTATAAAGTTTTATTTCAGAGTTCCTGGCAATGGTAGGGAATTTCTCAGAACTTCTGTATTTAAGAACACAAGAAGCATTTTTAACTAGAGTTTTAGACTGAGTAATTAAAGGATAGAATAAAAAATTAACAATGAAACCTGAAATATAGTAGAGAGAATAAAAGAGAACCCAAAGCTCAAAGTTACATCTCTTCTGTTCTCTTAGGGTAAACAAGTAGAGGTAATTTTCCCTTGATTTAAACAAATGGACAATATATGAGTTAAAAAAATAAAAAGAAAGAAAATAGAACAGAGGTATTGACATTATCTGTCTGTTACAGCATAGTATATTTTCTATTCCTCTACAAATACAAAACTCTTGTTTCTATCTTTTGATGACTGATTTAGTCTGTTACAAATATGCATCTGAATGAAACGTTCCTTTGTGTATTTTTAACAGAAGCTAATAATTTCATAAAGAGTAAGTCTAATAAAAAATAACAACATAATTTTCTTAGTACTCCACAATATTCTCCTAATTGTTCATGCCTCTAAATAAAAAAGGCAGGCTATCAATGATGATTTAATATCACAGTTTGTTCCTGACTGTTCCTTCCCATTGACTTAGTGGTGAAGAGATTTTCCCTCTTATTTTCTCTGCCGTGACAGGGCAGGGGTCTGCTGTCAGATAAAGCAACAATGTGAGTAACGCTGACTGGCAGAAAACACTGAGGCCGCCTAAGAAAATTGTAATCATGCTTTGCGTTTAAATACCAGAAGAAAAAAAAGATCCTAAACCACTACATTGGATTTTTGGCCTACGGGCCAGTTCTCATTCACAGAACTACAAAATTATAAAAGATGTCAAAATCTGAAAGATTGCTAAATAACTATAGGTAATCCACAATAAGAAAATAAGTAACAATTTGAAAAAATCAAACACACATTTTTAGTATAATTCCCCAGGAATTCTCCCTTTGTTATTCACCAGAAAAGTCTACAATGCACTGTGTCACCACAGTTAGACAGTCTCTTATTAGAATACCTCTTCCCAGTCTTTTTTTTAATAGCCCAAGGGTGTCCTCAAAATGATGTTTCATAAAAGGCACAGTTATTTCAAACTATCCTGCAACACTATTACTTGAAAATAATTTTCAAAAATATTTGCCTGTGAAAAAAAGTGGTTTGGGACTTGTCTATATTAGTGCAAGCCTGAATTTGCTTCTTACTGTATAATAGTCCCAAGACTTGGTCCAAAAGAGGGTTATTAATATTTTTATAAAGAAAATTTAGCATGAGTACATTTATATTATGATCTGATCTTTCGTATAAACAGAAGGGGGAAAAAACCCCCACTAATCAAAGCCCCATAATATTTATGAGATATTATGCATTAAAGGTAACACTCTTGGTTCAACTGTTATTTGTCAGCATTAATAGCTATATTTTTAATTTGCTCAAAAGCTTGTTCTGTGCACTTCTTCTTGGAAGTATGACTGAAGTAATGATTTTTCAGAAAAATTTTAGAATAAGTCACATATCAAAATATTAGCTGGATAGTAATGAAAGTTAGAAGGCTGAAATAAACTTTGTGGTTACTTGCATCTGCCATGGACCTGCTTCATGGGTGTGCTTCAGAGGTCTTGCTAAAGAGAGCAAATGTAAACATTTACTGGTAAAGCACTAATAATCAGTAAATATGTGTGTATTCTGAAAGGTTAATCCAACTTGTACTGGGGGGCCCACTTTAAGAATTTCCATGTCAATATTTCACATGTAGCAGAGAAAGAAATGTAACCTGATAAAGTTCACTAAAAGACAACTAAAATAAGTAGTGCCTTTGAAGACCTATAATTTAGACCTCAATCTGTTCAATTTATAGAGCCCCTCTCTTGACTGGCTTGATTGGACATCTTCAGAATAAAAACAACGTTTGTGTCAAAAATGTGTGGTTTGTCTGCTTAAAGAAATACCATAAAAGATATTGTCAAAAGGAGGTTTAATATGAATTTGTGGAAATGCAACTTCACAGAGTTCAACTGGAAGATTCACTCTACTTATCACACATATTAAAGCATATAGAGATCAATTTAGAAGCAATTTGGAATGATTTACACAAAAATCATGAGTGCAAAAGGGTTTAGCAACATTTAATCATTGAGTACGTTGACACTTACAAAGCCACTTGATAGGGTTTACTGCAATTATAAAAATTACTTAGCTCTAGATTTGAAATAGTGACATTCATACCATAATCAATTCACACACGTAAAATGATGTGTACACTTATTTCTCTGTGTGCAAATGTACCTATCAAAAATTCTCCTCAAGCTCAGTGAAATACTCACATTAAATCCTTTTATGTTTCCCATGGGCACCTTAGGGAGTGTGGAGATGTGTGTATGGGGGTGGAATATCAGCCTAGACTTCGTCATCAGCAATGGCCCTTTGAGTATTGCAAACTTAAAGGTTTGCCAGCTCAGAGATGTCAAATTCAGACAGACATATTGGCATAGCCTGCTGCAGTCATGAGAGCTCAGAGGGCCTCATTTAGGATCGCTGTTTATAGGGTTGCAAGGTGATTGACTTCAGTTATCACTAAGTTTCCATCTTGGCCATAATCCAAGTTGCTAACTATGGGGCTTTTTCTCTGAAGTGCAGTAACAATGGTACCATTTCACTGGGGCTACAATTCACCGTGGTGCTTCTGCACCTGGGCTGTGATTTGGGTGTGTGGTTTGCCAAGGCTTCAAAGGATGTTTGCCTATCGTTTTCTTCCCACCTTGGTCAGACAGCTGATGTTTCTGTTTTTTCCCATCTGTACCATGCTAGAGCTCCTGGTATGATCAAGGGAGCTCTTCATGGCCTAACACGTGGTCAAGGAATGCTTTACCACTCAGCTGACTTGGTCAAGGCTTATCAGGAGTTTATGAGGTCACAGAACAGGGCCAGTGATGGCAGTCAGAGGGGTGTATACCTGTTTAACTCATTGAGTAAAGGATGCTTATCACTATCGCCTTTATTAAGATCAAAAGTGATTAAGTTCTTAAGTGGAACCCAAAGTTAAACACTTAAAATAAACCAGATAGATCTAAAGGACTTTTAATTTTGTATGACCATTCTTTGTATGTTACTTTACAGATTCCTTGAAGGTCAGTGGTGGTCTTTTGTATTTTCTTGATTTGTATTTATTTCATTTATAACTTACTTCCACCCTGAATTTAAACAATGTTTTTCAGCTCAGCGAAAACAATGTTTAAAGGATTTCTAAAATTTTACTTGATTCTCAAATAGGCCACAGAAGATTTAAAACTGAAGAGACTACGCTACCTGACTACTTATCTATATTTATAATTTAATGGTATCAAAGACTATATGGCATGGATATGTTAATGCTAGGACTTGTGATGCCCAAAATCCATGAACTTCAGATACTTTAAATCTTGTGTAGCTGTGAGGAGGAGATTCCTACCATCTTTCAAGAAAAAGCAAAATCAAACTTCAAAAAACTTGTCAGATTGGTGATCAGATCACCCTAAAATAAAGAATATGGCTATCTTTAGCTAGCCTAAAAGCTCCCCGGATGCTGGGGGTAAACGAGACAAACATAGATAATTTGGACAGCTGATGTATAGCACGGGTCCTGGTCTCTGGTGCCCATCACAGAGGTGTGAATTCTCCATCAGTCTTACATCATCAGATCTGCCAGTGCTGCGTGAATAATACAGCTCATCTGAGACATCTTACATAATATCAGATATACACATTTAGGCAAATGAAGCAAGCATTTATGTTTCGGTTAGGTAATCATAAATTCTAAGGAGAACTTGAAGATCCTGTTTAGGCGTTCTGAATTTAGACACCACTGCCTGCATGAAAGACAGAGGCGCTTTTTTTGATGGACTGCTTGAGCTGGAGGAAAATAAAATGCTTAAATCAGGCAAACTGGATTGATTTTCCAATTACTTCTCTCCACCACTAATAATTCATAAGGTGACTGCTTTTCTTCCTACTGAAGTTAAATAAGACTTATTCAGAATTCAAAACAGTCTTAGATTTTTAGCCTCGAATCTGAACATGTATCACCTTTGATTAATTTCAGACCTTCATCAGCTAGGTTAGGCTGAACTTTGGACATATTTTTCTCAAAGAAAACAACAACAAAAAAAAAACCTAAACAAACAAACAAACAAATGAACAAACAAAACAAAAACAAAAAAGAAAAAAAAAGGAAAAGAAAAAAGATTGCAAAACAAAAATTACCCCAAACAACCCAACCTTATTTTCTAAAGAATAAGCCCCAAATTCATCAGTAATTCTGTAGGTCATCTTTGTGATGGAAAGAAAATTAATTGTTTGAAAGTGAAATAAAATAAATAAAAATTTAAAAGATTGCTAGAATATTGGCCATACTGTAGTAAGCACTTCAGTAAGCGAAGAATTAATAAAGTTTTTTTTCTTTTAATTTTCTTTTTTTTTTCCTTACTAACCTATTTTCCTTACCAACCATTCAGCTATTGTGAAACAGCTCTTGTTTTTTCCATACTGTATCAGTTAAGTTAGTCTTCTTAATTTATTTTTGGCAAATAAGAAAAGACAGAGAGGATGTCCTAAGAAACAGAGAAGATAAAAATGTAATACTTTAAAAATGCAATGCCATGTTGATATATTTATTTCTCTACACACTATGCATCTAAGTAAATAAATTACTGTAACTGAAATAATTTGTTAACGAAAGAAAGAAAGAAACAGACAAAAAAGCATGAGCAAAAACAAACCAACAAACCCCAACTTTTTTTTTTTATATCATTTATACAGAATTACATACATTCCTGTCTGCCCTTAAAAAAAAAATCAAATCAAATGCATGGAGAACACCAGAAATCCTACAAATCCTTCCCAAATAATGCACAGGTAACATTTGCCATAATTGGTATGAAATCTGACCATCTATGATCTGTGTTCAGATAACAGATGGTAATTCTTTAGGATGCCATAAAATTATTTCTGTCATTTATATCTCCATTCTCCTCAGGGGAAGAGTCTTATAAATGAAAAAAATTTCTATCATGCATTATTTTAAAGAAGATCAGTATTTCTTAAATCCCCAAACAGTATAGCAAGTAGCATAACAAAAAGAATTAAATATATAGGAAGCAGGATAAGCAACATACAAGAGACCATAAAATAAGTAGTGACTACTTATTAAAAGGCTTACTATTAAAAATATTTTGTTAGTCTGAATAATAATATGCTAAAATATTCATAAGAGTAGTAAAACAAATCTCGAAAATCTTATTAAATTAAATTGGATAATTTTTAAAATCAGGACTATATTGGCAAGATCCACTTATCAGATAGAAAACATTATGCAGTTCTTAATTTAGTAAATATTTGGTTTTCCATGGATATATCTAAGGAAAATGATAGCAGTCTCTCACTGCACTCCAGAAATTTTACAAATATGCCATTATAAAGATTGTCAAAAATCTATAATAAAAAATTTGAGGAGGACTGGAACATCTGTATTTTATTGACTGTATTAACTAGTGGAGCTATACTTGAAAATCTGCGGTATTTAGTGACTCATATCAACTAGCTATTTCCAGATTAGAAATGACTTCTTGGAAACTGGTAGTCTTAATTCACCTGTTCAATAGAATATTTCTCTTAGGGAATAAAAAAACTACTCAATTTTTTTAGATTAAATTGATCTGGAACAAGGAAGTCTACTTTTTCCTATTTGAAAGAGAATATGAAGGAATTCCGCACTTCTGCTCTAACTGATTTGAACTGTTACAGAGGATGAGTCAGAGATGATGCGTAATACCAAGAGGAATTTAGTCTTTATTCTTGTGAAGAAATATCCAAATAGATGAGATATACCTTCTCACTAGAACACTTTGACACACTTCTACAAAAATCTCTGTGATAAAGCAAGAGCGCAAGTATTAACCCTTTTTTTCCTCTACATAGCTGCTTCTTTCTAAACTGTCTGCAGAACAATAACAGCTCACTTAAATACGGTTCTTGTAAAAAAACCTCGGCCAACCAGAAAAGCCCACTCCTCTATGTTTAAAATGGAAAATTCCATTGGCGACTTGTGAGTATTTTTACCTATCCATTAATTTCAAGATACACTGTCAGTGTGAAGGGGACAGAAATTTTAAACTAAGCAATCTAAAACTGATATAAAATGCTTACATCTTCAGTTTACTTTTTTATCTTTCATATTGCATCTCTCACTCTCCATTTTCATTTTGGCCTTACTTCTCACATGCATGCCTGTTCTACATAAATGGCCATGATTATTTTTATTGGGTGATTCTGCTGTATATCTCAGCTGAATGCAGAGAGAACAAAAGATCCACAAGGAACATGTACAATTTCATCTTTGGAATATTAATTTCTTATAGCTAGAAAATAGTAGTTAATTCTCTTTGAACTTTTGCTTTTTCTTTCTTTCGGCTTCCACCTCACTCAGCATTACCTCAGAGACTTTTGCACATCATAAATGATTTACTTTGAGATGTCTTGATGTGAAAGTTTTTTCCCATAAAATTATTGATCTAAGGACATGTAAAAGGACAGTTTTAGTTTTAGGGTATCTTTAAAGATCCTTGTTAAACAACAGGTATTCTTTTGTGAAAAAAAGGCAGTTATAAAGGACTAAGTTGGAGACCCTGAGGTCTTCCATGTTGACTATGTGACTGAACCAACACAACTAAAATATTATGAGCACAGTTTCAGTAGTACTACAAAAAGTAACCACTGTGCTTGTCATACAGCTATGCCGTAATCTAGAATGGATATCACTGCGGAATTTTTGGAGCAGCCAGACATGATAAACAAAATAGTCAAACCCACACATCTAAGCTACCTTGGCTGGTATTTAATTGCCTTTAAATACAAGTTTGTAAATATTCTGCCATCAGTTCTTGCTGAAGAGGATGTTACTAAGGTAGCTAAATCTTTTTAAAACTTGAAACTTATTCTTAATGATGATTACTGGATGGTTTTAAAATTGTTTAGACCAAGCTGAAATATAACTTCTGTGTTATGAATATTTTCAGGTAGAAGGGGAAATTAGAACTGTAAATGATCAGAAATGGTAGCTCATAATCAAGGAATGATTTGGCATGGAGAGCCAGAATACCCAGATGACGAGAAAAGATACACCACAATATTTTCTTGTAGCAATTATGGAATGCAGGTACATAGCGGTCACCCAGTTGTACTCTATGAGAAGCAAGATTTTTTAAAATAATCAATTGATTATCATCAATCAAAAAAAAAAGAAGAAATAAAAAGAAATACAAATATATCTTTTCATGTGATATGTGTTTCCACCTTCTTTTCCTCACAGAAATGTAAAACTAAACAAATGGGTTTGGTTTGATGTTATTTTTCAAAGGATGAGATTTGTTTATCGTATTTGAATATTTATAATTTGGATCTGAATTTGCCTTACAATCAATAGCATGAAACCACTACTCTTAGTAAATTATCTGTCGGACATCATTTGGACAGTCATTTTGGGACCAGGTGAATCACAACCTACAAATGCTAGTTCTTGTCATGGTCTGTAAAGGGAGTCACCCATCTAGCTCAGGTATGGACATCGCATCTCCAATCAGTTGCCTGAACAGAGTCGTCTAGTGCCGTAATACTTCAGATATCAGACACAAATTATATTATTGCTTCCTTTGATCAAATAAGGGCAAATTCACGCTTAGAATATATAAAATATGGCTAAATCTATATAAGGCCTCTTTTGCACTATTAAATTAATTTAACAGTATGGATCATATTTCTGAATCCTAAAGTGCTAGTTTAAATTTCAAATGTTAAGAGTTCTCTTTAATCGCCCATTAGCAACCTTTAAAGTGATCCTCTTTGTTATATAGGTAAGGACTACTTTTTAAATTAAAATAAGTATCTCTAAAAGACAGTAAATGTTCAAAAGACAATACAACCTAAAGAAACAAACACAGCACAAATCTTTGAAACATTTTCATTATCTTTTTTTTCAGAAGAATCAACATCATAAGTTTTTGTATGCTGTAACTCAAGTGTTTTCATCTTATATAGTGATTTGTTATTTTTTTCTTCAGACCTTATTTGTTATTATTATCCTTTTATCATGCTTCAA